>WOGO01007266.1:0-11261 GCA_015342085.1 Leptinotarsa defecta | reverse complement strand
CTGCTCTTAATATTTCCTTCTCCCGCAGGATCCAGTCCTCTCTACTCGGGAATAGTACTCTATAAGGCAGTTCGTAGTTGACAGTTGGAGGCATAAAGTCAGAGGTCATTTCCAGAATGCTGTGACTTCCAATGTCAACCAACAGTCTATAGTCGATATTTAAATTATGGACTGGAACACAGGGTTCTGTTGGGTGACCCGCAAGATCACCCGATTTAACCCCTTTAGACCTCTTTCAGGTACTCGCGGGTTATCGGGAAAGTTGCTATGAAATAATTAATTGTTTCAATTAACTGTTTCAATTAACTGTTATTGTTACTTAGTTACTGAATAAATTGTTATACATCGTACTGGTATCTGAAACAGTTGAAAATGCTACGAGTTTATAACAGAGTATAACTGATCACCAGTTTTACTCGGAACGAAATCCCGTACGTCTTGAATGCATTTTCGACTTATATGGTACACCACTCGTTGATTTTTTATTTATCTAGCTATTTTGTCGAGATTTGGCACAAAGAATGTACGCATGAAGAGGCACGTTTTGAAGTCTTAACGAAATGAAATGAAATTCCGTACAGAATATGAAAATGAAAAATATTCAAAATGAAAGAAATCAATGAAATTTTGAATGCAACAACATTCAGTGTATGCAGGTAAAATGAATATCGTTTTGTTGAATTTGCTCATAACCTATTAGCTACCCGCCTCGGCTCCGCACGGGTTCAATGCTGATACTAAATATAAATTCACCCGGAAATTTGAGAGCATGGAGAAACAGTGATGAAAAGATGTTTTTATTTTATGGACGCACTTTTTTCTCGCGGCTGGTGGCCCAGTTGGAATATTCAAAAGTCCCTTCCTATTGCACATCTACAACATAAAACGAACCTACATACAAAATTTCAGCCTCCAAAAATATAGCGGTACGGAGAAACAATGACGAAAAGCTAATTTTGATATGTAAACGCGACACCTTCATCCCCAGGGGGGTGCTCCAGCTGGAATATTCAAAAATCCTCTCTTATTGCACATCTACAACATAAAACGAACCCACATACAAAATTTCAGCTTCGAAAAAATGGCGGTAGGGAAAAACAGTGATGAAAAGGTAATTTTCATTTGTAACGCGTCCGTTTTACTCTCCACGGGTGAGCCCCAGTTGTAATATTTGAGAATACTTTCTTAGTGTGCATCTTAGACCTAAATCGCACCTATATACCAAAATTTAGCTTCCTAGGACTCACCAGTACGGAGAAATAGAGATCAATGAGTCTTAAGTGAGTGGCTTTCGCACAAGTGACTTTGGAACAACCATTATTAATGTCAAATACTTCAAACGATATAAGATAACAGGCTTTCCCGACTGAAGTCACGAAAGAGAAAACAAAATCAGGAACCAGTGACACTGTTTCATTCGTTGCTGAGACTTTGAGATATAATTTTCGTTCTCACAGTCAACGCACATAATAGTGATGATGTCTGCCGCAGTACCAGACGAAACGTTCGGTACTACTACAAGTTCCATTCGAATACGACTTACCAGCCCAGATTCTATTTCAATATATTTATATTTTAGAGTTCTAAAAATCCTTACATTAAGAGAAAAGCTGAATGATTTGTTAAAACTGTTTTTTGACGAATCATCTTCTATTTGGAACCTTTGGTGTAGTAATGCATAATAGTGGAGTTCAATCATAACACCAAACCGTTATTTTTAACACCTCGACACGTGTTTCAATCACCAAGTTATCATCTTCAAGAGGAAGATTAAACTGGTGATCATCTTCCTCTTGAAGATGATGACTTGGTGATTGAGACACGTGTCGAGGTGTTAAAAATAACGGTTTGGTGTTGGGATCGAACTCCAGTAATATTCAAATCTACTTCTACTCAATTTTCTCGTAAGTATTGTCCATTCATTACTTCCTATTTCAAAATATTTATACTTTAGAGTTCTGAAAAATCCTAATATTTAGACAAAACCTGGATGATTTGTTTAAGTTTATTAAAACTGTATTTTGAAAAATTCTTCTTCTGATGCACTGTTCGGAACTTTTGGTGTAATAATGAATATTACTGGAGTTCAATCCCAACACCAAACCGTTATTTTTAACACCTCGACACGTGTTTCAATCACCAAGTGATCATCTTTAAGAGGAAGATTGAACTGGTGATCATGTTCCTCTAGAAGATGATGACTTGGTGATCGAAACACGTGTCGAGGTTTTGAAAATAACGCTTTGGTGTTGGGATTGAACTCCAGTAATATTCAAATCTACTTCTACTCAATTTTCTCGTGAGATTTGTACATTTATTACTTCCTTTTTCAAAATATTCATACTTTAGGGTTCTGAAAAAATCCTAATATTAAGACAAAAGCTGGAAGATTTGTTAAGTTTGTTAAAACTGTATTTTGAGTGAAAATGTCCATGGTCGTTAGTTCAAAAAAAAAAGAAAGTGAAGGGTATACTCACCTATATTTTCTTTAATACTGTTAGTTTTTTTCATTCCATCAGATGTCAACTGCTCAAGTCTTTTCTTCATTGTCAGGAAGTCTTGGAAAGTAACTTGTTCGAATTTCTTTGGTTCTCCAATCGGTCCTTTTCCATTCAAAATATTTCTGAGTTTTTCTCGTTCGGTTTCCGAGAAATCCAACGGAGAAAATTCTTTTTCGGGTCTCAATTTATCAATTTCACTCTGTAATTTTTCAAGTTCATCTTCAATGTTATCGTCTATTTTCCCTTGTGGTCTACCCATAAGTCTCAAGACCAGTTGTAGTTTCCTTAAAGGGTCATTATCATTACTTGGAAGAAAATTGGAATTGGTCTTAGTTTGTTGCCTTTCCAAGAGTTTCTCCAATACTATCAACAATTTTTTCAAGTTTTCCTCTCTTTTCTTCTTATCTTTGTCTACTCCAAGTTCCATAAGTTTCATTTCCAGATCTGATACCTTTGGTTTATCAAGTTCGTTGAAAAATCGAGAAACATCGTCTAGATCACTTTCCCTTGCAATGTTTGTCTTTTGTTCATCGAGGGGATGTTTCCTGTCATAACTTTCTTTACTTGTTCTATGGTTTTTTTCCGGAGCAGACATTTGATTCGGTAGGTATAGTGAACTTCCAACTACTTGAGTATCAAAAGTCTCCTTTACTTTTTTGTCCTTGAGGTTTGTGAAGTTTAAATTCTGTAATAATTTTGTCACCATAATTTTCAGAATACTTATTTCAATTTTTTGTTTCTGCAGTTCCTTTCTCAAAGCTATCTCGGAATTCTTCTGATGAACCAAAAAGTCATGTGTTTGGTTAAGCGCAGTCATTGTTTGTTTTATGTCGAATTTCAAGTGTTCCAGTTCTTTATGGGCTGGATTAATTTGAACCATGGGAACTGAATCTTCGGATACTTCTTTGAATGAACTATTTTCTGTTACAGGCTCGCTTATGGAATCGTTGTTCAAATGTTCCAAAACTGTCAATAGCTCTTTCTGTTCAAAACGTTTGGAAATATCGCTTTCAATATTGTCTGATCTATCATCCAACTGTGACAATATTTTCTGTTGATCTTTCAGCAAAATTACTAATTCATACAATTTCTTCACTTCTTCCTTCAAATCTTCAATGTGTCTACGTTCTAGAGCTACATCTTTTGGTGTATCTTTAGCACATTGAGAGGTCTTCACTTGGTTTGTATTTTCTTCTGGGATATCAATCGTTTCAGGTGCATCAGTTATTGGTGATCTCTTATATCTTTTTTTCGAAAAATGTCTCTCCTCTAAATTTTTGTTGGCGAGTGTTGTATTGGTTGTGTCTGTAATATTTATTTTTTTCAGAGTATTTTTCAATCTCGATTTATTCAACTGATCAATTTCATCACTTTGTTGAGGTGAATCGGATGTTTCTTCATTTGAACCATCTCCGTAGTCAATCTCATAATCTGAGTCGAAAAAGCCATCAGTTTTCGATACTACTTCTTTGGCAATATCGAAAATGAAATTTTCTACATCTTCACCAATTTTATTTATATCATTTCTGAATGTCATGAGTTTATTTTGTCTTCGAGATATTTCACTTTGGGTAACGATGGTGAAAATATTGGCAAAAATAATTACGTTCGTTGAAAAATACATTTTTCAATTACTTTACTCACACATGATTTTTCACTAATAATAATATACTGAACATGCAATTAGACTGACCTCAAAGTTCATTGAATGTAGGTTCTGACAAAGGAATGTAATATCAGCATTTCCGATGTGTGTTTAAAAATACGTATAGTAGTGGATGCATTTTTAAAATATACAGTCTGTCTCAGTTTGAACCTTACCACTATCACACCTTCTTGAAGATTGGAGTATTGAAAAATGTATTTTGCAGCATTCATGAAAATATTTAGGTATTGTTTATTGGATTAATGAACACTTAATGAATAAGAACATGAAAAGAAAACTGCCATTTTGTGAATTTTCATTTTTATGAAAAAAGACTTAATAAAATAGCGAAGTATTCAAACTAGGGTGTCTGCAGGTCCGCAAATTGTTCTCAGTAGATATTGTTCACGTAATCTTGTAATAGAACAGAAATTCTTGCAGGTCGGGTCTGCCAGACATGAATATCGACCAGGTTAATCATTTTCGACAGAAAAATTCCGAACCCCCACCCTTTGAGTATGAAAAAATTTCACATTTCTCAATAAATTAAAAATATATTTTGTAGGTCGACAGAAATTCTTGCAGATCGAGATTCATGTCTGTAAGACCCGACCTGCAAGAATTTCTGCCGACCTACAAAATGTATTTTCAATTTTTTGAAAATTGTATAACTTTTGGGTGTGGGTTGAATTTGTTTTTATCGAAAATGAATAGTCTGATCGAAATTTATCTGGCAGACCCGACCTGCAAGAATTTGAATGGGGGTTGGAAATTTTTACACGCTTTATATTAGCTTCACCTGTATGTATGTTTGTTTGTAACTCTCATTTCATATCGGGATCTGTATTTGACAGAGTTATCGACATTATTGCTTGATCTATTCGCGGGCAGATGGCACTGCACGTAACACGCTCGACTGCTACCTTATTTGTAACCCTCTTTTGCGCGCCATCTGCCTTCCTTGGGCTTGGTAGCTCCCCTCTCCGGAATCGGAGAGAGGGTCTTTTTAGTTCGATGTTCTTTAAAAGCGTGTTTTTTAGTTTTTTAAACTATGTTTATTTCTGTCGAAAATGATTAACCTGGTCGAGATTCATGTCTGGGAGACCCGACCTGCAAGGTTTCTTTTCAATTTTATGAGAAATGTAAAATTTTTTCATACTCAAAGGGTGGGGTTGGAAAATGTTTCCGTCGAAAATGATTAACCTGGTCGGGATTCATGTCTGAGACATCCGACCTGTACGAATTTCTGCCGACCTGCAAGGTTTATTTTCAATTTTATGAGAAATGTGAAATTTTTGGGTTGGGATTGGAAATTTTTTCTGTCGAAAATGATTGACCTGGTCGAGATTCATGTCTGGGAGACCCGACCTGCAAGAATTTCTGCCGACCTGCAAGGTTAATTCTCAAATTTATGGAAAATGAAATTTTTTCATACTCAAAGGGTGGGGGTTGGAAATTTTTTCTGTCGAACTAGGCGGTTTAAGAGTTCTTCATCGGACGTGTTTTCCCTTCCACTCGCAATAACCTTGTCACAATTGAAATATAAGTGGTCGTTTCGACCGATTAACATTACATAATCGCAAATATATTCAATGTCATTCACTTGAAATTTCAGCCTGATGATAAACTGTTTCTGTAAAGAATACTATTTGGTATACTCAACATTCTCTCGGTGAATTTACGATTTAGCTTTCAAAGATGACAGCAGCAACATTGCTTATGAAGGTACCTCATTAGATCCGAAAGAGAAGAAACCCTTTGAAAAAGTTTCTACATGAAATGTATACCATTCCTTAAATAATTGCAGAGAGTAAATGAACATGTGTGAAAAGTTGTCAAAACATTGTGCTTATTGTATTTTTATCAACTGCTAATGCATAGCTTGGGAAGCTGAGAGACACAGGTGATTGGGATGCTGCTTGGTAATTACGTCAGCAACCAGAAATAATATACAAGGTTTGTTCAAAAAATAAGTTGACTGTACAAATTTCGCGGTGTACGTACCTTCATTCTATTGGCGATTTTTTGATTTTTTTTTGTTGGTACACTCGTCTCGAACATATGTTCACGGATTCTGCTGTTTAACATGTTTCGTTTGTTGGTGAGAGGCATTAAAGTTTTGCGTGTTTTGCGTGTTCGGCGATTTTTTGCTGTCGAAAGAAATGGATCAAAGAATTTGCATAAAATTTTGTGAGAAAAATGGAATTAAAAGCTCAAAATACTTGAAATGTTGACAGTGGCATACGAAGATTGTACCCTTGAGTTAAAAAAAAATTACGAGTGGTACAAGCTTTTCCCAGAAGGTCAAGACAATGTGAATGACGACACTCGCCCTGGACGCCCCAGCACATCAACAACCGATGAAAATATTGACAAAGTGGAGAAAATTGTTATGGAAAATCGTCGAATCGCTATTAGAGAAGTTGCTGAGGATGTTGGCATATTGGTTGGCTCATGCCATGTAATTTTTTCGTAAATTTTGGGCATGAAGTGTGTGGCAACAAAGTTCGTTCCAAAATTGCTGAATATCGACCAAAAAAAGCATCGCTCCGTAATTGTTTGATGACGAATCATGAGTATATGAATATGACATCGAAAGCAGAGTCCAATCGTCCCAAAGAAAGAGACCAGGCCAAGACCAAAAAAAGCACGTCGAAAGTTCGATCAAATGTCTGGGTTTTGCTCACTCCTTTTTTTCGATTACCGTGCCACAAGGTCGCACGGTCAATAAGAACTATAATCTTGAAGTTATCCTCGCTTGCGAGAAGCAATACGAGGAAACGTCTGGTATTGTGGGAAAACTATTCATAGCTTTTGCATCACGATAATGCACCTGCTCACTCGTCATTGCTTGTTCGTAATTTTTGGCCAAAAAACAACACCGTAATCATTCCTCAGCCACGGTATTCACCAGATTTGGTCCCCTGCAACTTTTTCCTATTCCCAAGATTGTAGAGACCTATGAAAGTACGACGTTTTATGACGATTGGGGAGATGAAAACCGAATCGATGAAAGAGCTCAAGGACATACCAAAACATGCTTATCAAAACTGCTTCGAGTATTGGAAAAACGCTTTACATATATTTATTTCCAGTCAGATTTTCCGTTCTAAAAACTGCTAAGAACTACTCCATTGATCTTTGGTTTTCCCATATGAACAGAAAAAGTATTTTTCAACTTACGGTACTTTGCGAAATGATTTTATAAAATCTGAAATATTTTTCTATTCCCGGTTCTGGATTTTGCTACATGGCAGATAGAGGATGTCAGGTTGGTTTTATGGAGTTCTAACAGAAAAATAGTTTTTCGATTCGACAATAGCTTGCGAAATAATTGAAAATGAATCCTTAATTTCTCAATATAATCGGGTTTGTATTTTTATAAACGACACATCTAGAAATATATTCTTTTTAAAACCGGTAGAATTCATGAAATACGCATGTAAAAAAAGTAATTTTCAACTTGACAGTAGGATGCAAAATTATTTAAACTAATTCTGAATTTTTCCTGGAATTTTCCAGACTGCAGATTTAGCAATATTTTCTTGCAAAATTAGTAAAATTCATTGACTAGGTATCAATATTAAAAGATAATTTTTCAATATGACAGTATCTTACAAACAAATTTGAAAAATCATTTCAACTTTTTTCTTATTACTGATCCTGCACGTATTTTTCAGAAGAGATAGAGAATATTTCTCCAATAATTGGAATTGGTTATATAAGAAAATGATATACTCAACTTGAATACAACCATTAATAGAAAATTTGTATTTCTGAAGTTGACTGATTTCTGGACGCCACTGATAGATCGGGCTGATTCGGAATTTGACACCCAAGTTCACACTCCAAATATTTAACACTACCACTAGTAGGGAAACATCCAAACATCAACTGTGCTGCTGTAATATAATATATTATGAAAATATAGAGGGAGCAAACATCCAAGTTCGTTTCGCCAATAGAACAGTGGAACTTCTTCCCTTGTTTTAGCTTCTCAGTTTCTGTTCAAAATGTGAAAATTCGTCTTTTAGGTTGTTGGCAAGCATATATATTTTGACGGTAGTTTGTGCTCGAGATGTCAAATAACGGAAAAGTTACTGAAAACTTTTGGTAGACGGACTACTATTAAAAGACTGTGTATCTTCTGAAAAATTCATGGCAAGTGGGCAAAAGAACGTTTTACATTTCGACTCATTTGTTTTATATGAAGTATAGTTTTACAGTAATGTGGTATATATTTGGTAAAGCTAAAGAATATCAAAAAGCTTTGATGATTTTACCTACCAATATAACTTATTCCAAAATTGTTTATTCCGGTAAGAAGTACAGGCGCCCGTGGTAAATTATATGTATAACATTTTTTCCAGTAAATAGATCAAACATGGATTTAGATCCAATCGATTTCTTTCCCGGTTATGATCCTTACATTTACACAAGACAAAGATCGAGGCAATCATGCTGTTGTACAGGTAAGTTGAGAATACGATTTTTATGAATCAGAAATATTGAAAATTAAGAATTATTGATTTATGTGAAGTGAGCCACACTTTTTCAGTCACAGTTTTCTTACGTAGAGGTAGGGACTGTCGTCGGATTTTGGATAAAGTAGAATTAACGAATAATGTTGCCAAACTTCCACGATTGCGTTAGTTTTTCACGTAGTGTAATTGTTTAGTGATCATAATTTAACGTGTTAGCAAAAATCAGCTCGATTGGAAATCGGAAGTTAAGTAGAAATGCTAACCTAATTTAATTTGTTCAGCCGTCGAACTGATAAAAACATTCTTGAGGCCAAGTTTTTGTTTAAAGGGTCTAAAAGAGAAAAAACGTAAATGATATACCTACCTATAATCTTGTCGCGAGATGTACCTATATGAAATAAAAACTTTTTTTTTAGAATAGGTAATCAACTTACATTCTATATGCTTGTTTCTATACACAGGTAAATCTCGAGACATGCATTTATATTATGACCTGGGTCTAGGGACTATGGTGGCGGAGACAGAACTTCGTCGCTCAATTCGTTTAATTTTCGAACGGTGATTTGTAAAACGTGCGGACGGGCGTTGTCGTGAAGCAGAATCGGGCCTCTACTGTTGACTAGTGCCGGTTGCTGTTGACGCAATTTTCGGTACCTTTCGTCGATTTCCTCACAATGATGATTTGGTCCGGTTGCAGAGAGTTATAGTGACCTTCAAACAGTTACCGTAGTCTTTTTCGTGGGTTTTCGCCTTTGAAAAGTGCTTGAGAAGCGACATCAGCGTCCAACCACTGTCCTGAACGTCTGCTGTTGTCGTAGAGGATCCACTTTTCATCACATGTGACGATCCAAAAAATAATCATTTTGGTGACGCAAAAGCCCACTTTTTGAGCTGTTTGACCTTTCCAATAAGTTTTAAACCATTAAAAACTGCATGGGAGGTAACGCCCAGTTTCTTCGCCATCCTACGGACGGTTTGTGAGGGTCTTCAAATCCAGGTCCTGAATTACTGTAGGTTGACCACTTCGGGGCCTCATCATCATCGGGGCTGAAATGTCCGGAACTAAATTTCGCAAACCAGTGCGTTCATTAACATCATCAATGCGAATATTTGGGCTGTTTCAGGTGTTAGGAGTTACGCGTTAAAAAGTAAGACCTCTTTAGTCCTCAGCTCGCACAAGTTTCGACTCCTGAGGGTTGTCGTTCGTAGGGGTGCGACAGCTGGTTAATGGAAAAACAGATTTTTTTTTAACAGATAATTCCAATTAGTTCCAGAGACATCCCAAAAAGAACCGAGATTTGCAAATTTCGTTTTAATTTTCTTCTAAGGTTATTTGAAATGATATTAAAAAACAAAAATACGTACTTTCCCATCGCCACTTTTCAAGCTGCACAAGTTGGGCGTTTACAGACTTGAAATATAACGTTTCGCCTCTCAAAAACATCACCAATTTATTTTTTTTAATATGGACCGGAAAAAGAATCATTCGATATAAATTAGCCTGCTTGGCGACAACTCCACTGATGTATCATCACAATTGATTAATTAGTGAATTTTGAAACGTATTTTGGGAAAGATCTAACAACGTTTTCTTTATTTAACCACTTTGTAACTCTCAATATGTATAATTGTTTTCAATCGTCACATCTATAAAGATGCAACTTAAAAACTTGGGCGTAATACTATAGAATGTAAATATTTATTGTGTGTTATTACATGAATTGAGGAAAACTACAACTAATGTTAAATCTCCACAGCGGATGTTCTATGCAAGGTTGTAGCAAAAGAATAAGTACATCAACTCGATGGAAATAGATGGAAACTTTTTAGGATAGTTTTCGCTTACCTATACTATAATTCCAAAAGATTAGGCACTAAATTTTCAGAAATGAGTGACGTTTTTGTTTTAATTTGTCTTTTGCAATGGCATACGGTAATCATACTAAACATATGAGGAAAAAATGATGAAAAAATATATAGGATAACAACGTTTTCATTTTAAAGCAATATTTCTGAGAATTAAGTGCCTATTATTATAGAATTGTCCAACACTTACATCAAGCATGGATCCGAGCCAGTGAATCTACTTCATTCAAATTTTTTATTAACTCGTCATTGGTATTTCAGAAAGCAACAAATATATTTAAATTAATAAAATAATGATGATGAATACTCTTTTATTTTTGTTGCAGTTATAACTCATATGCTGGCAGTCTTGTTTTCCATCGGAATTTGTGGAATAACTTTATATTGTAAGTAATAGACAATAGGTAATATTTATTTATATACTAAATATGAAATATTTTTGACTCTAAAATCAATAATTTTTTTCAAGAATATCATACAGGAAGTCCCACTCAGAACCACATCGATGTATAGTACATGTATATAGAAAAATTTTGACAGGAGAGTCGTCTAATAGTAACATATGGAGTTTTTATGCCTTTATCATTTAATCAGGACTGGATTCCTTGAAAACTACTAGTCAACAACAATTTTCTTAGAAGAAGATTTCATACATGCAACGGAGTCTCGTTAAAATAATCGAGTCCCAGACATTTTGCTGTCTGGGTCGGATTTTTCCTGCACTGATGAGGGGTAACACCTCGAAACCGCTCTGTAGTTGATTCA
>WOGO01007265.1:0-11261 GCA_015342085.1 Leptinotarsa defecta | reverse complement strand
TACACATCCATGTATAGAGTTACTTATTTTGAAATTGATTACTTCCTTCCTTTCCGTGGAAGATTCCCTCATCCTTGTTTTTTGTATTAAGATGGAGTAGTAGAAAGCCAAAAACTTTCTTTCCCAATAGATATTCCTGAAATAATTGAAATTGTTGGAACTGAATTATTTCTCTGCTATGCAGTTGGTAAAATGTGTAATAGCTTTATGATGTGACTGTTAAATGTGAGGTTTCATTTTGTGAGTGAAAAAGTTTGCGAAATGAGCGTAGCGAGTTTAGCAATTTCACGAACAAAATAAAACTTACTTGTAAGGCAAATATCGAACATAGTTGTTTGTACAACTGTACTATTTTCATAATAAAATAGTTACATTCGATATTTCTATAAAACACTTTAAATGTGACTTTTAAATAAAACGCGTGAGCTGTAAACAATACTGTTTGTTGGTAAATAGGTGTTTCACAGCAAATGCGATAACATGAAACTAGTTAACTGACAAGAGATGCCAAAATGTGTTTTTATAGAAATGTTAAATTCATCTATTTTACTGTGAAAACAGGACAGTTGTACAAAAAACTTTGTATGCTATTTATGTTAAAAGTAAATTATATTTTGTTCTTGAAATTGCCCAACTCGCTACGCCCGTTATACAAACTTTCTCACTCACAAAATAAAACCTTACTTTCAACACTCATATCATAAATAGCTATTTTCACATGTCTAGGATTTTTTCTCCTTTAGATTGGACTTTTTTCCAGATGGCGGCGCTCCTGTTTTATAGAAATAAATAACCGCTGAATAGAAGGTATCCAAACAATATTCATATTAACGTCATTAAGATCGTATTGTTGAGAATGGAATTATATTATCGGTATTACGTTGTACAAATAATGAACTATATATTTGAAATAATCCATCATCGGGTTAGGGCATAGCCAAAGGTACCGTTATATCATTCGATGATTAGCTTGCTTTCAGCGCTTCGAGTTTGATTTGTTTTGGTAGTAGTTGAAAGAGTTCACATCAAAATGAAATTATTCTAAAACTATTTCTCACAGAACCGTCGTTTGAAATAAATGGATACTTATGTATAAAGTTATTTGGATCCTCAAGAGTCGAAACTTGTGCGAACTAAGAACTAACGAGGTCTTACCTTTTAACGTATGATTGCTAACATGCCCTTCAGGCATTTGAGGTTCCAATCATATTTTCAAAAAATCTAAATTTCCATTTATGACGTCAAAAGAAGATAACTTTTCTTTCCATGTATTATTATACTCCATGACTGAACTACAATTGCAAATGAATTGAAATTATTTCATATACAACTATGAAATGTGTAACAGAGGGTGGTTATCATTCACTATGAAATACTTTCCAAACTGCTCTGTATAGATGAACAAAATATTCAAGATCATAAGCACAAAATTTGCAACGTATATTAAGTGGATTTTTTTTCATAAACTACACACATGTCGTGATATATTTTTCAAATAAAGTTTGTGAAGATCAAATCGTGAGATGTAGTTTTTGAATTACTATGGATCTTCATCAAGTAACGGCCAAATCAATCTTTTTGTTTTCTACTTCTCCATCATCATGAATATAACCCTGAATAATTTTCATATGGTTCAATTTTCATATGGGAGTACCTAGTTGTTTCGAAAAGTAATTGTGTTTTCGTGTAGTTCAATGTTTAGGTGAGAGTAATTGTTTTGAAAGGGTTTTTTCATCCAGTTTGTATCTGAAAGGAAGTTTTGTATATGATCAACAAATCTTTGTGAAGAATTTTTAATGCAGTTATTTTATTTTTGCCTTCCTTTGAAACATTCCCACTTTTTTTATTAAATAATGGAAAAATGCAAAGCTTAAAAGCTTCTTTTCCAGAAAACTGATCTCTGCTAAAATATTTCCTTCCCAATTCAAATGAAATATATACAAAAATAAGTTTTTCCCATAACATTTTTCAATTATGTTGAGTAAGAATCAATTTCCCCAGTTGAGAGACACTCAATGAAAGTTATGAAAAGTTTCAATTTTTTTGGGTTCAGTGGAACTTCAGCACGGGGAGGAGAAATTGCATATCAAACTGAAACTTACTTCTGAAATGTATACATTTTCAATGTAGTTCTACAAAATTGGACCCTCCACAATGAAATTTTATTAGCGAATCAACATTTTTTATTCAGATATTTTCACGCAGTACAATTCACATTTCATTAAAATTTCAATACGATAATTTTATAAAAACTTACGTAATTTCACGACAAGTATTATGAGTTTCATAATCATGAAATAAAATTTACATCAAGTGTGTGTTATACCGAATATAATGTAAAAGTACATAATATGATGTTGGCAACTAATTGACAGCGTTTAACACTTTTTTTTTGCTGTATAGAAATGTTGTTTAAATTGAAAAGGGTGTATTTTTAAGAGATACTGATTTTTGGGAATTTTTCACATAGCATTTGAATTATTTCAAAATATTTTCACAACCAGGACTTGTCATGAAAAATCAAACAAAAACATGCTATTTTAAAAGTTTGCCTACACGTTTGATATCGAACAGGCATTCAGTTGTAACACTAGAACATATATCACGATTAGGTTTATGTACTAATTTCTATGGAGCTATACAAAATATCCCATGGATGACATGTTTGTGGTTTTCAAGAATAATGATAAAATATTCACTTCACTACAATGGGAACAATACTCAGCAAGAAACGGAAATGACACATTGCAAAAACAAATTAGATGAATTTAATTAGTCATTGAACAACCATCAACCCGTTCAGATTGTTTCGAGTTCAATTTAACTACCTTTTCCATCTCTAAATTGAAGAATCAGCGTGAGTTCTTTAGCAAAACCCGCTACCGTTCGTAACGATTCATCTGACCAACTATTAGTATGTGTTTACAGAAGACAATAACTGATAGGCTATTCATTTTCCAATCTCATTATACTTGAAATTAAATTTAAACTGTTTCAGAATGTGATTATAGATATTTGAAGAATGCTTTCAAGACTATCTTGTGTATTAATCTTCATTCTACAAGATGCTTGATTTAGGATACGTAATTAACCGTACTCACTCTGACGTTTGTGAATTGCTGAGATGTATTTGTTAAGACACTTGCTGTATATTGATATAATTGTGATGACAGTTATTACAGCTAATTGAGAACGCGAATTTGTCGTTATTTCAAGAGATAGTTGGTTTGCAGGTTTTGCAAATTACTACTTCCTTTCATAGAAATTTATTTCCATTCCGCGGACTGCTTACTCACTTCCTGATTCAATTCGAATCCTCCCACAACTCTCTTATGTTCGACGACCACGAGAGGCAGTAACATTAATTTTTTTTCAGGGCAGCTTCCCATACCTTTATACAGAGATGTGTAGATCATGCTAAGAAGTAACTTATAGACACAAACTGAAAGAAAAAGCCCTTTTCAAACAGCTATAATTTCATATGACTTTCATATAACACTAGTGTTGAAAGTATTCTTAACATGATTTTTTTCGACCAAATAGCAATTAACAAAACATAATTATTCAATTTTCTACAAAGTTTTATTATAAACAATAACTATCGATACAATTAAATTCTGTTACAAATGTATTATATACATTAATTACACTATTATTATTATTTATGAACATTCATACGAAAAGAACAATGGGTAATGTTCCTCCTGACGAAAATTAAGTAGTTTTCATAACAGAGCTCTAAAAAACGCATTTTAAACTTAAATTTCAACCTTTTTCTTTAAAAAAATCATTCAAATACTTAAAAAAGAGGAATGAAATAATGCATTCGTTTCTATTTCACCATTTGGCAACATCAGTTATAGCTAATAAAGGACAGTGAATCTATTACCTGTATGAGACAAACAAAGATATTTCAGATGCGTGCTGTTCTGTTTACTTATGTTCCGAGTTCGGAGACATTCTGTGACACATGACATTTTGTGCACCTAACCTATCTTCCTCTATATAAATAAATAACAAAACAACTGTTGTTTATGTGGCTTGTGGAGGTGGTATTAAACTATAATTTATATTTTGCCTTAATTGTTGATTTATAAAGATAATTTTCCTTTTTTAAAGTAGAATATCTAGGTACGTATAAATTATTTCTAGGCGCTGTTGCCAATATATGAATTAGAAACAAATCCCTTTGAAAATTAAAACTCAACATTTGAAACATCAATTTGAATACTTTTCGAAGTGAATTTGAAAAACTCATGAATTAAACCCAACTTTATTTTGTTTAAACTTGCATTTGCTGTAATAACCCAAATTGAGGAACATTCCCCATTACATCTCCAGATATATTCAAGACATACGGAATACATTCAACAAGTTTTTACTTATCAAGTAGCTCACTTGTTCCAGTATCGGGAGAGAGAACATTTTCAGAGACGTTGCAGAACTTATGCATTTCTATAAAATAAATAGGTCATCAATCGAACATGCTTTTGGGGTGCTTTTAGGGTAGTAGTAGTTATAAATTCAAAATACTGCAACGAAACTGTTACACTCTCACAAAGAGAACAAGCATGTATTTTTTATTTTCTCAAATAATTGTTGTGGTTCTCAGATATTTCAAACAGCGCGAGAGATTCCGCCAAACTCTTTATTCTTTGAAATATTCAGAATTGAAAGAAGCCACCAAATTGATCTTTAACTCGAATAACTTTTTCCAAACTCTAGCATCACTCATAGTAATAATATGAAAATTCAGAAAAAACCGACTGCAATAATACATTTGACTCCAGTAATGATGAATTATCAATAGTAATAATAAGAAAATTACTTCCTACTTTCTGATCATCAACAATAATTGAAACCATCCTTAGAATACATCAAATCTTCCTTCTCTTGTCTAAGTATCAAATACTTAAATTTTGACATCTGAAGCGTCCTCGCTGAAAAAATTGAGAGAAGTACCAATCCACTTCTCCACTAGATCACAGAATACTGAACGAAAACTATTTCTGTGACCAGATACTGCCAGGAAAGTTTAAAAATTCATTTTTAATTTTTTATCATGAAAAAATTGACTGTAATTTGGCATTGTTTGGTGTTTACTTCATTTTATAGATCGATTGAGCCCAGTGAACTAGTATAAATTTCACTGATTGAGCTAAACCGAAATATCAACGTTGGTGTTGATATAGACATTTCTAAAAACCTAACCAACAAATACCATACCATACCAACAATATAGATAGTTCATAAGTTGAAATGCTTTTATGCTTTTTTCCATTTTCTCCGCAGCATATTTTATTTTATTATGTACCTTTGTCAGGGGGTTTCGATAATGAAAATAATTTTATAACAAATGAGTACTCACGTCCATCTTTGAGACCTGGTAGGGTTTCTTCAATTAAATTCAAATCGCTTTCTTTCGGAAATCCATCGAATTGTTTTTGGAAAATGAAGGCTTTTGCAGTGAGGGTTCTTTTATTTATTTTAGTCAACTGCAATTTTGAAATAATTATACGAGATTTGTTCATCTTACTCACTGTAATATTATCAGGACGCAGTACGTGAATGAACTTCAAATAATTTTTTATCTTTTCGAGAATTGTGAGGATAAGCAAATAATGGTATGAACTCGATGCCCCTTCTTGCTAAGTAGGATAAGGAGGTCGAAAAAGTAAATAATAGAGAAATAGAGTTTTAAAGTAATTTAATATATCATTGATGATGAATGACAAACAATCCCCTTTCCCTAAATGATGATCCATATGTATATTTGATCTCAATAAATTAATATTATGATTAACATCTATTTTATGACGTGAAAGAAATGCGGATGACTAATATGAGGTCAACAGTGTTGCCAAATGAATTTTTTTGAATTCTTCAGATAATCAGATGAAAATCTCATCCTTAGATTTATTCAAAACCAAAACTGTTCAACTGAGCCAACGTAGCAAACTTTTTTTCGAAAGTAGATTAGATGGCACCCATATGAAAGAAGATTACAAAATAACATTTGAGACCATCAATCATACTTCAAGGTTGAAAACGCATATGATAAGTTACAAACAATGAGCAACAAGTAACGCATTTTATGCTATACAGACACAAGATAAAACTTTGGTATTGTTTTATTATTTCTTGTTTTTGTTTTCCTGCAATAGATAAACAATCCAGGTTAGGCATCTGAGGTATTTTGATGATTATGAATTAGTATTCCGTTCGTGCTTATATTAAACATTTTGTTAATACACAGTTCAGAATTAACAGATTTTTGTCCAGCCCGAAAAATTATTTTTCTAGTGTCTTTTCCAATTTAATAATAGTCTTTTGGTGTTCCACATAATTAACATAAACTCAACTTGTTTATCATTTTCATTACCACATACATACATATCGCATATTGTTGTGCAAGGTTCAGCTCTTTTTGGGATACAGTACCATCGAACAACTCACCCTGACCCCTGTTTTTTTATATACCTATACATTATACTTATAATCTTATAGAATAAATCATGATGGCTTGGGAGGTAGCCCTTATTCGGAAGCATGTTCTATAATAAATTGTCACAACAATTGTTGTAAACAACAAAATCATTTCTTTGAGTTATAACGATAATAATGGAATCTGAAGAAATTTATTTGATTCAGGCAACGCTGGTCTTCAATAACATAATGTGTGCCAACACTTAAAAATGAACCTCCTAACATTTATTTGAAATATCTCTCTAAATACTACAAAAACATGCCATCTGCCAACAAAGCAAAATAGAAATGTGTAAAGTGGGGGTATTTTAATTTGTTTTGTATTTATTTGTTTATTTATCATTTCCACTTGATTGTCCCCTCGAGAGATTGAAATCCGGTTATCATATCGAACGCCCACTTTGTAATGTTATATCACAATTGAATTAATATTTATTTTCAGCTGCGAGTTCGTGGAAATTCAACAATATGATGACTTAGAAATTGATAATCACTTCGATTTGAGAATTGCTAACATGCTGTGGGAATTACGAGAAGATGACAACAGACTTTAGTTCAGGTAAGTTGGCAATTTGTTGTTTGTTGTATTTACATTTAATTCTTCACCACGATTTGTTGTTGGTCCTAAAATTTTCATCAAGTGGACCCTGTTTGTTGAGTTATAATACATCTCTGCAAAATTTCTTGTTTACCTTCACTGGTATTGAGGATTTTCACAAGTATAATATAATGGTTATGTTCATTGTGTATTTTTATATCAATAAATTTGTTCTGCCTGAAAATTATTTCTATTAGTTTTTAATTAGGACAGTGAAAGAGAAGTGATATATTTTCAAACCCTGTTTTGAGAGAATTGAGATGAATATAGTCTAATAATGAAGTTTACCCTTTATCCAAAAAAATAGTGTATTATTATATAAAAACATGATGGTTTACTTTTAAATTTTTGTGTAGATTTTTTACGTAATTTTTTGTTTTTGTACTTTGAGAATAGAGTGATAAAACTCTGGATTTTCTTAGAATAACCTACTTATTGGCCTAATCACAATTATTTATATTACTCGATTACTTTCTTTTTGATATATTTTGTTTTTATTTACTGATTACAAAAAACTGTAAATCCAGAAAAAAACTATAAAGTCATGTATTTATAATGATGGTTATATGTAGAGTTCGAAATATTTTGAGACATTACTAATTGCCACATCATATTTCTGCTTATGACACCGCTGGCATGGAAAAATGCTGAACAATTTGCAAATATGTATAGGTTTTGCACAAAGGATTCTCTCATAGATAAAATATGAGAAAAAATCAATCCAAAATAACTACTTTCAAAGTCGAACCGAAATGACCTTTTCCCATTCACAGTTTGTTTGTGAATCTTGGAAATAGAAAAAAGTCGCAGGGAGGCATTTCTGGTGAATACGGTGGCTGAGACATGATTACGGTGTTGGCTTTTGGCCAAAAAGTCACGAACAAGTAATGACGAAGGAGCAGGTGCATTATTGTGATGTAAAAGCCATTAACTGTTTTTCCAGAATACTAGACGTTTTCTTTGTATTGCTTCTCGCAAGCAGCATAACTTTAAGATATGTACCACTACCAGTATAAAACTGCTCATTTATCAACACTTCACAATGAATGCTTGCGAAAATAGACACCAGCTTGATTCTATTTACACAGATATTTTAAAAGCTATTGACCGGGTAAATCACAATTTGTTGTTGCATAAACTAAACGCTTTGGGTACTCAGACAAACATTCTGAAATAGATTGAAGGCTATCTTGCCTGCAGACTAGAATAGGTAAAATATGGTAACTCAGTATCTTCCTCACTCGCAGTTCCATTTGGTATACCGCAGGGATTTCATTTAGGACCATTACTTCTTCAACATATTTGTAAATTACTTGAATGATGTTATTCTCTGTAGTGAATTTCTTCTGTTTGCTGATGATCTGAAGATATTTTGAGTTATTCATGGCTCATCTGATACTGAATTATTACAATATGATTTATCTAATGTTGGAAGCTGGTGTGATATAAACTTATTGCAATTGAATATAGACAAATGTTATTAATTAACTTTTTTCGGAAACAAAAATCCCATAAAACGTCTAGAACTGGAAATAACAACTACAATCAAAGATTAAGGAATCACTCTTGACTCAAAAATGTCATTCAAACCCCATGTTGCAAATGTTACTTCTAGAGCACTAAAAATGTCAGGTTTCACTCTTAGATCTGCAGAGGAATCATCTCTCTCTTCCTCAACAATGATATATTGTTGTTTAAAAGGTACGCTGCATACAAACTGGGATATCATTTTGGTGAATATAAGTATGATACTATATTGGACATTTTCAACTTGAACACTCTGACTCATAAAAGATTAGATTCAGATCTTACACTAATTAAAAAAAAATCAATGGTAGCAATAATTCCCTGGGACTTGTTGAACTTACGTCTTTGAATGTGAATCTAAAGAAAATTCAAAGTACCCTTTTATCACACTAACTATGGCCAGAATGAGTCTATAAGTATAATTTTGAGAGTTGCACACAATTAATGTAGATTTAGAACTTTTTAATTCTTTTTGGAATCCTTCCACAACACTGAAAAAATTATTAATAACTGGCTAATTTTTGCCTTATTTATACTTTTTCCTTACATCTAGCTAATAGTTATATCCAGATTATTTTTATAGCACATATGTGTGAATTTGTTACTTATTTGGTGAAAAATAGGCAATGCCATAAGTAAATAAGTAAACGAATAAATAAAATTGGAATCATTGCAATCAGTCCAAAATTATTATATAAAAAATGGTGATGTCACGTTTAGATAGAATTTAACTTTTCTTCATCAATGATTTTCACGAATTTCTTATATTTCCTTTCATTTTAATTTTGTATAAAAAGTAAGATGTACTTGAATATTTATCAATTAGTATTTATGTAATTTTTCCGTTGATACAATAAAAATTCTTGTTGAAAGTTGAACTAAAAAAAATATCCCATATAAATGTCAAGTGAATACAGTTTATAGTGCATTTTACTCATATTCACTCTGTAAAGTAAAAAAATGGAAAGTGTTTTTGGAATATGTATGCCAAGTTGAAAGGCATTGTTGCAAAAAGAGATAATTTCGGATGGTTTTTGTGGTTTCAAGTGTTCTTACTTCAATTCTGGAAACTAGTTTAGATTGACCTTTGACTGAAAAATAGGCAAATTGAAGTGAAATATACAAAATGCGTTTGGTAGAAAGGTCTAGTTATTTCTATCGTGGTGAGATTTGAAAATGATTTGAAAATATTTGTAATTTTCAGGACTGGTTAACTTTGATATTTTTTAAACATTCATTACATATTATGAAGTGATTTTCCTGAATTATATGAGATATAGATTTTGACAACAAATAACAATGACCTAAACCTGGAATTATCTAATAGTGTCTGATAACCTCCAGGTTATCACATTCAGTAGTACTTTGTTGATGAAAATGTTCTCAAATCGAGAATTTCAATATATTCAATTTTATTTATGAATATCATGGCATTCCTTTTGTTTCATAACTCTTTGAATTATTCTAATCACTATACATGAATAGATAAATAATGATAGTAGAAACTTATAAAGAGTTGACTCAACAGGGGCATGAAAAAAGTACCTCTGTACGTTCATAAAAAATAAAACTGATTTTTTCTTCTTTGTAAATCTATCAATCATTTGATCCTTGGATGGAGACAAATTAGAGACATTAAAAAAAAATTTGGTTGAAGTTGACTTTGTGTTCCCCTAAACTTTTGATTTGAAAACAATTGTTGAAAACAAAGAAATATATTAGTGCCAAAAAATGTTATCCTGTAGTTCACACCTGTTTTGTAACTGGAAGTTTCTCTAGTTTTGAGCATAAATTATTTCCTCGGAATGTGGTCCTTTTACTTTTCATACGATCCTCAAAATGATGAAAATAACTGCAATGACAGGAAATCTTTTTTTTTATAAAGATGGATAAAGGATGGATTTGAAAACCATTAAAAAAAAAGAATAGATGGCCAACACTCAGGCTTAATTATGTATAACACCCTGTTCAATCAACTTATGATTAATAAGGTATGGGAAATAAAGGGTTTTGGCTTTCTACTTTTCCATCTTTATACAAATAAATAAATATGAAAATCTTCCAAAGAAATGTTTACCAGTGAAGATGACAGTGTTCCATGTAAGTGAAATTTTACCTCTTTCATTTACTATATTATGTACGACTCCCGTGAATGATATCTGATTCAATTCCATAATGAATGTTTGGAATAACAACTGAGAAAGGAAAACTGAATAAGAATAGCGAGTACTTACCACAAATATGATATCATAAAAAATAATGACTCCATCTCCAATACATAGGTACTCATATCACAGCACAAAAGGTAGTCTTCATATGCTGAAAAATTTTTGAACAGATGTTGAAAAATTACTTAACCCAACGAGCATTTTATTCCATAGATGATTACCTATATCAATGACCCTGTAATTAGCTTCCAATATGTTTATTATGTATTTTATCTTATAAATGTGAACTGAAGGTATTGTTAATGTTCGCACCTTGTTTGATATGTCTCTGAAGAGACTAATAAACTGTAATAATAATAATAATTTATTTACTCATAATATTTATATGTACAACAGAGTGAGTAACAATAGTAGCAAATAAAATAGAGAACCCCTAAAAGGTGAAACCGTGTGCATGGGTATGCTATTAAAACATTAAAACA
>WOGO01007264.1:0-11262 GCA_015342085.1 Leptinotarsa defecta | reverse complement strand
GGCTTTCTCCAAGAAGATAAATGTCTCCGAACCGGATGTAATAATGTCAGGACAGACAATTCCACTTTCTGCTTCGATAAGTTTTTTGGGGGTTTTAGAGGAGGTACCTCATCTTGGTGAAGTGTCAACTCATCCATATATTCCTTGAAGAAGCTGCAGATGAGGAGGTAACAGTCGTGGATGATAGAAATTCGATAAAAATTGTTGGACTTATTGATAGAAAATCCGAGGAAGATCGCACATTCTGCACTACTGCACTACTGATGTGAGTGTTTTGAAGATCATTAGGAAGTACGTGGCGTTGCAACCTGAGGACATCCCACATAACGAGTTTTTCCTTAGTTATCGTCACAGAAAATGTATTTTCAATTATGTCGTAATCAAAACTGATACATAAAGTGTCTCCAACTGTAAATTATTATCAAATCACACCCACTCATACGCAAATGTTAGACATTACAACGCCCTCTACACGCTATAAAAAGTATAGTCTTTGGTATAGACCCTTTCCTTCTATATCAAAGAGGCAACCTGAGTCTACTCGTCCTACGTACTCGTAATTTAACAAGCTGATATTGCTAAATAACAAAGTTCTCGTTGAAACATGGTAATTTTTTGATAAAATTTTGAGGTTTTGAAGTTAACTTTCAATAAAACGGCCTGTAAGGCCGTTGCAAAAAGCATATCCAATTCACTGTCCCACAGTATATAAGCAATATCACGAAGTATAAGAGACAGTCTTGTTTGGAAGGTGTAGTGTGAATTGAGCGTGTAAGGAGATAGACATGTTAAGTTTCTGTGGTAGTGAAATAAAGTTGAGTTTAATTATAGAGTGTGGTCAATTCCTGTCGAACTTACGGGAAAAAACGTAACAGTTCTTTATCTATTCTTGCGGTTAAAGTGTAACTTACTCTGCTGTAAGAAACACTTTTTGATTTCTACCGTTTGGAAAGTTCGGTATTTTTATTATTGTCAGAAACTAAGTGCCAACATTCATATTTCTGCTGAATGTCTTTTTGCGGGAAGAGTGTCGAGCATGAAAAATTAAGAGAGCTCTATCCATATTTCATTTTCTGTGCTTTGGGCGAGGACAAGATCCTTCTCGGGTATTACACGGGTCGGCAAGTTTTCGGTGCCCCCTTTCCGGAGCTTTTAGGTATCTTGTTACCAACTCAAAAGTACACTTTGACAGCTGTTTGTCTCGAATCCATGATGTATTATTCCTTTGTTTGTCTATTTACTTTCACTCAAGGGACTGGCAAACTACAGAGACTTTGGTAGATCAACTTTAGAGAGTTTTTTGAAAGTGTTGTTCCATTGGTATATATCGATTATTAATGTTTGTATGAAATATTACTGAAATTATATTAATAATAGTGAATTAATATTAAATTGTATTAATAGGGAAGTAATTTGAAAGGGATATTTTATCTCTTCGACACCAATTTAAAACTATTTAAAGAGTGATTGCTGGAAATATTTGACAATGACAATGTGTTTGCATTTTTGAAAAAAAATATTAAATTAATTGCTTTCTTCTTGGGAAGATTTCTACATGTTTCTGCACAAAATTGGAGAAATAAAAAGCCAAAACCTTCCTTTTCCAAAAATTATTCATCTCCAGATTACAACCTTATATTTTTTTCACCGCAATTATGAACAATTCCTATTGTAGCTGAATATTGATTTATGTGCATGCTTTTAAAGGTTTTCGCTTGATATTTCATTATCGATTGACTTTTTAAAGCAGTAATAATCTCCAGCCAATAAAGCAGATTTGAACTTGACCTTATAACAATACGAAGGTGAATATTAAAATGTATTTTTGAGGAAATAACCAATTTTCTATCGATAATGAAAATAGGGTGGCATTGTATGTACGAGTTTTCATTGCTAAAAGGGAGTTCATTGAAAAAAATCACTTCAATTGAACTTACCAACGAAATAACTAATGCTTGCTCCAAACTTTCACTCAAAACCGACGGAGTGGGGCGATAGCTCGTTAACATCGAGGAACTCGTGTAGTGAACATTGTGTTAGAACAGTAAGTGGAGAAATTTTACGCAGATGCATAATCAATTTCCATATTAAAGAAAACCGAGTTTCTACGCTTAGGGAAATTCATAAAACTACCATCCGAGATATTGACTATCAGGGTATCATGGAGTTTTTGCGAAAATAAATTCATAAACTTGGAGATAGGTGAAAAATCATATAATTATGCGACCAATCTTCGAAAATATACAAATCGTATCTGTGTATACACTGGTGTGTTCAATATTGCAAGCAATGTTGTGTAGATTATCTACTTGCTACGTTTCTCAATAATTTTTAGTAACTATGCATTCAATTATCTATCAATTATCGGTTGCAAGTTCATTCATTTTCTTTCAAACCAAAATTCTTTTCCTGATTTTACTTCCTGATAAAAGTTGGTATTGGGCAGTTACCAAATCTCTCTATCTTTTGCGCATCTCAGAGGCACAGCTGCATTTACCAAGCTTAATCATCGACATAACCTAACCTTATAGGTTATGTCGGTGAGCTTAACAGATGAAAAAAAGAAATTTAGCGCCCTCTGGCTGATTACCATTAAACTAATTCTGACTCTGTCCGTCGGTAGATGACAAATTCGAATATATTCGCTGATTTAGCTACTTTGAAGTGTTGATACAGATTGGGGACTTTAATTTTCTTTACAATTCAACTGAATCTTGATGCTTTCAGGATATTATGCCGATCACTTATCTGTGGCCAAAGAAGTGAAGGGAAACTACACCATTAGAGCAAAAAATGAAACGAAGAGCTTTCACTTGAACAATCTTTCTTATGCTGGACCCATCGTCATGGGAGTTGGAGGTGAGATTTATTTATCGAAATATGTGTTAAATGAAAGGAACACATATTTTTTGTGATCTTTCGGAGGTAGGGTTTGCTATTCGACTTCCACAGTTCGTAAGTAGAAGTTGAAAAGTCCCAAAATATCAAAACAGATGAATTTAGATACAGTATGGAAGATGAGATAAAGTTAGACTGAACAAAAATAAATATTGAATTAACAGAAGTACTAATAAAGGTAGTGTTACGCGCCTTTATTACATGCCTTTGAATTTTTCGTTCTTGAAAAATTTTGCTCATTTTTTTTGCTCACACAAAAAAAAACAGTTACAAAACTGGTCAGGATACCTTCCGATACGACTGAAATTTTAGTGGCTTTTTACTGGCCTCAACATAAATACATATGCAAAACATCATTGAAATATTTCCAAAATGAATGGGTGATTACTTTTCCTTGTCACTTAGTATGTAATGATGATTTATTATTTTTGCTATTAGGAAACAGAATATAATTCATTATCACAACTTGAGCTTTTGCAACTTCCTTTCGAACTTCCATTGACGAATCATTTGACATTTGTTTCAGGCTTCATAGTGGTCGCAGCCTGCGTGATGACCTTTGAGGCTCGAGACTCAGCGGCAAAAGTGGTACCAGCCAGATTCAAGCTGAGCACCACCGTTCCACCACCCAACGCTTGTCAACATGTCAGCCATGGAACTTACAGTAGGCACAGTTCCCTGAAGACGGCGGGATCTCAAACCACGCAATACGCGCACTGTCATTCCTCGACAGCTGACAGGCGGGCGATGACGCAATCGTTTATGCACTTCTCCAGAGGTCTCGTGTTAGAGGCTCAACCGAAAAAGATTTCGCTCAAGGTTCCACAGGTTGTGAACATATATAATAGAGATAATAACATCAATATTTTTTGCTTCAGTCTTTCTCATTATGGTACAGGTTGGTTCTCCTTTTTCCCGGTTGTGAGTAATATTATGATGAAAAATTTTGAATTCAATACAACAATTTTGACACAACTTTTCGCTAGACAGTATCTTCCTCAGTCGAACTGGTGGTACATTAAATTATTCTACAGTGCATTTCATACAACAGTATTTATAGAACTTATTTATAAATTGATGGTAATTCTGAGATAAATTCTGAGTAAAAGTAAGTACGATGGAATATTAATTCAAAGTAAGCCGGTAAATTTTAAACGACAAATTCTTGGACTTTTATGAAAATAAGTTCGATAAGGGTAAGTGAATAACTTCATGTTGGCCGTTTAAAAGAAAATTTGCTTTTTCTCTCATGGATTCCGGCAGGTTCAAAATGTTTACTTTATTTTTTTTGTAAGTAATACTGCGCATTTTATGTTAAACTCGTGGTTATTCTCTAAGAGGTAGCAAGCAAAGATGAAGTTGGCCTTCTTCAGTTCCAAAATTTCTTTTAGGTTCTAACATCCTCGTTTTGTAATTTCCAGACGTTTTTTCTATAAAAAGTTTAGTGTATGATCCATATGCTAGCTTGTAGACATCTTACATGTTGTCTTTGTCAAATTTGACTTGTTTTTTTGTATATGTCATGATATTTTTCATATGTCTATCCAAAACACAAAAGAAATTATGATATGAACTATGACATGATATACATTGACATAATAATTGGAATCTTCGGTGGTTTACATTACGCAATAACTTTTTGGTGTGTAATTTTCAGTTTTTCTTTAATTACACTTCAGCAAATTCTTTAATGATTCAGCTTTGTTTATTTTTCGAATTGTGGAAGCTCATATACCTGAAAACTTTTATATTAAACTATCATCTAGATTTACATTGATGCATTTAATAAACGCATTTCGTACTTTCAGGGTTCTATCAACAGAAGTCCTTCTGCTCCAGATTTGATCTTGGAACGGTCGGGTGTCGAAGTACCAACGAACACACCAGTTTCTAATCTCACACCGATTCCTGTGAAATCGACAACAAAACCGAGAACTTTCGCGGCTTGTGCTCTTCTCAATCCAGGGTTACTGCACAGGCATGCGCTCTCTGTTGATGAAACAGGAGGAAATTTTAGGTACAATATTAATATAGTATTATAATTTGATATCAAACACTTTAATATATTATTTTTTTCGATCCGATGAAATGATGAGAAAATTGAAGGCAAGGTCACCAAAACAAAATGGATATTTTGATGAAATCTAAAAGAATACGCGACGTGTTGGTAATGCATGTAGCCCCGTCAAGTAGGTCGCCTATTGTTGATGCGTTTTCTACAATAACCTCACTTATTTGTGCCTGAGAAAAAATATAGTAGTGGCAGCATTAATTATCAAGGATCAATTTCATCAAAATCCAGAATAATGTTTCCATTTGAATTGAAAATTGTCATTATACGAATAAATTTCAATTCCGACATTTCGGTCTCTTGTATCTGTTCATTGTATTGATGAGTTTTATTATTTTCATTTGAGTTCTCTCAGTAGAGTTAGATTATAATCATAATATCAAATGAAACCTGGGAATGTCTCTAAGACCAGTTATGCAGTTACAATATTCAGCACAAAGTGACGGAAATGAGTTCATATTTGACTCCATTGGTTAAATTTGACAGTGACAGTGATTTATATTGTCAGAATGATGTATATCTAGACCCAAAATGGCTTAATGCGCCTCAATGAAAGCAAACGCCATTGCCATAGAGAGAGAGAGAGAGAACTAGACTCCAAGAGTCACGTAAGATTCAAGAATAATTACACCTAGATGATACATTCATGGCTGTCAACTTTGTCAGTTTAACGGCCTAGCCTTTCTCATCATTTCATCAGTTTGAAGGATATACTCATTGATATATCCTGATTTGACACTTCCAGTTAACTTTTGTAGGTTAAGTAACGAGTCGTTACATCCCAGCGGTAGCCAAGGATCGATGGTGATGGATTTGCATTTGGATTGTCCCGTAACCTTACGTGTCAAAGACAAACGTCGAAATCCTCTCAAGCGACAACGACGGGTGGACGAAGAACTTATCCAGAACAATGAAAACGGTTGCAGAAGGAGCTCACATTCTTGTTCCGTCAGGATGCAGACACACTCTCTGAAAGAAACTTCCAAAGGTTGGTTATCTGCAAAACTTATTCGTGACGTAACGATCCCTCTTTGAGTTCCTTGTTGACTCATCTCTTTATCTATTATTGAACATAATCAAAGGGTGAGATGAGATTCCTTCAAAGGCCTAATAATATACGAATTTATATGAATGCTACACTGAAAATGGAGTTTCATCAAGTCTGTTCTTGAAGCACTGATAACTTCTTTATCAAATAGTCAGAATTCAGAATACAAATCAATCGGGTGTCTAACAATCTTTCTCTCCGGTTTTATACATACAATCGAACCGCACTTAAGTAGTAGGGTGCTAATGACAATTCTGAACTTCCTCCCCCACTCGACTTCGACCTTGAATGCCGTCACACGACCTTGAGTTATGTTGACGTCATGTGCCCTTGAAGATCCTAAACGTTCTTGAACTATGAGCGCGGCATATGATCTTCACCACGGAGTTCGACCTTGATGGACAATTCTGTCCTTGATACATTACCTTGAGCTTGATGGACCTTGGATGGAACCTCCTCGGATTGGAGTTGAGGAGAATTTACCTTTATAAGAAGTATTGTGTGAATGCTTCACTCATTTCAAATCCTCCTAATCATGTGGTATTATATACAAGATGTATAGGTGTAGTGAATGTTGAATTAGTTTCACTCGAAGTGACAACCTACGTTGTCATCAGTGGGATTTGTGTGTACTCCCGCGAATGATGAAGGGCCATCAACATCGAAGAGGCCGAGGTTAAATCCTCCAATACTTCAATGGTGTTAAAATCATACGCACAGCATTCAAGTGTTGAATTGTGCGGCATAAATTATGAAAACCAGTGTGCCTGCTGCGTAATCATACTGCTGGATGAACGAGAAACATTTGCAAGACTGACCTCTTTGAGGTATCTTGCATAAATGTCTGTCGGATATAATTCAATGTACAACGTGCTATTAGCCGAGGAAGAAGTTGTTTTCTGGCATGCATTTACAAATACCTACCGTAAAGATACGTTGAAAGAGAGGAATATTCCAAGATTTCATTTCGAAATGTTTATTTTCTTTAGGATGTGCGGATTGTTTTTGCCGAAGGTAGAACAACTTTATTCAATAATGAGCACCAGTTACAAATTTCAAGAAGAAGGGGGCTAATAATGGAACCTTTGAGAATACTTCTTGCAACAGAAAAATGAATAGTGTATTTTCACTCTGAAACTTCTTTACACCGCAACAGTTCGCCTCAAGATCTATTCATAAGAAATTACCTTCCAGGTGGATCGGCCCAACAACTCTCATCTCAATACTCCCACTGCCCCAAACGGAGAAGCTCGAATGCTTCCGATTGCACTCACAGATCTAGACCAAGACGAAGAGAGTGCCAACATTCCCGAGGCCAACTGGAAAGAGCCATCAGTTCAGACTCCAGGCTCACGGGGGCCATTCCGAAGTGTTACCACCAACATACCCCGCAACATACCCCGCAACATACTCCGCAGCATACCCCGCAGTTGTCCATGGAACGAGAACCTGTCGGGACAGGTTCTGACATGGACGTTCGACAGTCGCAGCACAGTGTACATTTCAGTCCGCACTAGCACGTCGTCGTATAATTGTTTTTTATGATGAAATTCACGACTTTGTAACGAATTCTTAGTAATTTAAATCTCTCGGAATTGACGGCACAAATTTTGTAGTATTGAATGTTTTTATTTGTTCTTTTTACGTAGTATATGAAGTACGAGGAAGTAACACATATTGTGCATTCTTCCTAGAACCGTCATATCAAAGATAATATCATAATATAAAAGTATTTCGGAGTGACAGTACATGGTATAGGGCATTTTCAATACAGATCTCTCAGTTGAGTTGTTTGAATATTTTATGTTTTTTTTGTACTGAAGTATCACACTGAAGGTACTGAAGGACCACACTTGGCTGTCCCCATAGTTTTTGAAGTGTGAGACGAAATTAATTTTACAAAAATCAAACAGTAACTGTCTCGAACGTGATTGAAATATTTTATCATTTTAAAAACTAATGACTTTGCCATTATCAACCTAATAGTTAATTTGGTCTATTTCATGAGAATACTATCTATTGAGTCATCAAGAATGAAGTCTTTCTCTTGACCTCCTTTGCATAGTTCTTGGAGAAAAGCTATTGTTGAAGAACGACAAATCAGTGAACAACCCATTTGATAGAAATATACATTTGGTGTCAGGTGTGTCATGATAGAACTGAAAAACAGAGCAGGAGGATTTCTAGATTTCTAGAAAACTGTGAATAAGAAATAAATCGTAAAATTAACGTAAATATTGAAACAAACAAGTCAAAAGTCGGGTAGCTTCTGAGTAATGCTAATCTCAAGAATGGTAAATTATCGTTCTAGGTGAATAGTACGGAAATTGTTTCTGTTACTTCAGTAATGGACAGTAATGTTTTCAACTAGGTGATAGGTTTCTCTCCACCTCGTTCAGTGACGAAAGCATCGGCACTTAAGATCTCTAGCAGTCATTTGTTTAGTGAGTCAACTGAAAAAAATAAAAAATATGCAATGAAATGGAACTGTTCACGTATCTCAGTCAACAAAACAACTCGAAGGGCAGACTTTAATGGTTTGAGATTCGATGAATTACCAGCACAATTATTTAACTCGAGCAACATTGAAACAACTCTTCTATCAGAACTTGTTTAAAACGTTGGTAGACTGCATATCTCAAAAAGCAGGCATCTCAACACTTCAAAATTTTAGTGTCCAATTTTTATCACTGATTCCAAGCTCCAAGCTCCTTGATTAAAAATTCAAACTGACTTTTTTGGAATCTTGACTTTGAACTCCTAATATCAGTTTCAACTTCTGAATCGGACTTTGATTATGGATGATAAACGAGGAAAATTAAATTACTGCTGCTAATAATGGCTGAATTTTCACGAGACTTTTTTTTTGAAGTGGAGAATAATGCCCGAATAATTCCAAGTGGAGCCTATTTTTTTATCCGATATCGAAGTTTGAAAACATGGTTTATTAATATAATTTAAATTTTCATAGCTGTGATGAAATAAATTATTATTTGTTCTTCAGTTTTTCAAATGGAACAGTCTGTTAATAAGGCCCCACCAAAGCACTCTACGTTATGAGCTTGCCAGAAATATAGGGTTAACTGCCTATTTGATTTTTATTGAAATGTAACTAATTTTACTCTTCTAATTCCGAACCTGTCAAAACCTAACCTCACTGAGTTACTATCTTAACATAACTCCTAGTAACCTGTCAAAACCTAACCTCACTTACTGAGTTGAAAGTCCAATTTCATAGTAGATAATTTAATTTGATTTAAATTCATCATAAGTTGATGTTCTACGCAGTATGGACGTAAAAAGTACCCAAATCAACTTCAGAACGGAAATATATATTTAATTCTGACAGAATTCATAGAAAAAGGCACCATTTTGAGCAGTACACTGATACTTCTTATCATATCAATACGTTGTTCACAATTCCTCTGCCTTGTCCGCTGAGAACCTTGTTTTTCAGATATTGAATTTTATTATTGAAGTGACCATTTTTCCATATATTTCTCCTCCTAACAATCATTCAATAACGTCATCCGAATATTTTATTTATATTCGTCTGTGCAGAATCAATAAGTATACTTACACCGTTATACCCGAAATAGACCAAGAATACACGCTCATTCAGAAAAACTGATCAAACTATTCGATTCTCAAATGATATATTGCAACTAATGGAAGTTGTTTTCATTCATTGAAAAATATGTTTTGGTACAATTTTTCGTATACCATGTATGAGTGTATAATGAAACTCTCAAACACGTCCAAAAATGTGAGTCACTTCTTAAACGTAATTTCACGTGCAAACAAATAATTTGAATATATTTAGGTTCGTTACCTAAGACTTGATACGTAATAGGCCTGTTTGAAGTTTTATCACCTGAATGTTTTTTAATCGACCCCAATTTATGTACTAGTCCTGAACTACAGTGTCCACCAGAAAATAAACATGATTGTCTAATTGAAATTACAATACAAACATACAAAATACAATGTTTATATTGAACACGCTTCATTCATAATGTTTATTCAAAAACTGAGAAAACAACGTCTTTTTTTCCTCACAACATCAAGTGGTTTAACAATTTTGCCATAGATGGCGTCACAGTGTTTCCATATTGAATTTGAAGAAATTGGCTCCATTTTGAATGGAAATGATCACTTGTGTTGTATTGTTGAAAAGAAAATTTTATATTTTATCAAAGTGTATGAGAAATGTTCACATTCTGTTGTCACTTCGAATATTTACAGTGAAACTGCCCACAGACATCTTAGTCAAAATTAGATAACTGTCTCCGAATTTGAAATAACCAAAAACCTATTACATACCAAACGATTTTTAACATACCTTTGACTTTTCAACGTTTAAGTTATTGCTGTCAATTCTTTATTTTTCTATCGAAACAAATTTACATGTTTATTTTCTGGTTGACACAAGATATTACTCAAATCCCAAGACTTTAATGAAGCAATCACACTCTAAGAATTAGGGTATCTAAATCAAAGTCTAAGCCAAATAAATGTGATGTATGTATATGTAAGCATTATATTTATATAGAATGTATTTACATGTTTTAGCATCTAGTTTTCACAAAATGTACTTATTGTATTGTTGACAACAATAAAAAATCCAGTGTTTGATTTCTGAATTTTCATCCGCATCAGCATAACGTAACTATACTAAATGATACATTGAAAGTATCTGATATTTTAAAATATAGTAGCCCTTACCTTTTTCCGAATAATTTTTCCTCCAACAGTGACAAATTTGGGACAAATTTTTGACAATTTTGAAAAACGTGTTTCTCAACCAAAGAGGTATCTTATAAATTTTTAATTGGGAAAAAATTATAAAATTCTCCACCGTTTAGTGTGTTTTCAAAAAAATGGACCTTTTATACGGTTTTTGAATATTCCTACCCAGACATTGATTTTTTGTGAATATTATCTTTTTGCATTTATCATCCAGTTTGGATTCTCCCTTGCCCAGTACCTGAAATTCTGAGTGGACACCGTACCGTTAGTGGTAAATGTCGTCTCATCAGTAAAGAGTTATTATTATTCAAATATTCATCTTGGCAGAATAAACAGAATTCCAACCTCCCTTCCTTTTCGCCTCTTTCTAACGTGTGCTTGATTTTCGGTTTGAAGCAAATAACATACCTACGTGTAAATCCCATAAAATCTGCCGCAAGCTTTTTTTCGGGTTTTCTTGAACATACTCCAAAATTTGTCCTCTCTCGGTACATGA
>WOGO01007263.1:0-11262 GCA_015342085.1 Leptinotarsa defecta | reverse complement strand
CTAGCTTGGCTAAATGCGTTGTTGGACAACATATATGCGGCTTCTTTGAATTTTCTCCTGAACCAGTGTTCCTCCTTGTGGATGATTTCAGCTTGAGACAACATGATTACTGATTTACTGGTTTCTCCTCACTGTGTGTGTTTCTTGTGCTAGGCAATGTGAATTTTTAATGGCCTCTTAGTTTCACCGATGTATGATTCTTCGCACTCGCAGGGTATCCGGTAAATGCAATTCCTGGAATCTCAGTCCGTGTTTGGTGACCTGGTTCTCGTGAAGCTGCTACGGATGGTATTTCCAGATCTGAAGCAGGTTCTTATGTTATACTTGCACCCAATACTTCTTATCCTTTCCGACGATCCTCTGATGTAGGGAAGTACAAGTACTTCCTTGTGAGGCTCTTGCTGTTTTCTAGCCAAAGTCTGTTTCACTATCACTTTGGAGTAACCATTCCGTTGAAGGTCATATTTGATGATGCCTAGTTCCTATTCGAGACCTTCCTTTGAACGAGTATCACAGAGTCCGAAAACACGGTCTTGATGATTCCTCTCTTAGTCGAATAATGGTGGTTGGGTTCCTGATTCAGACACTATCCTGTGTGAGTGGGCTTTCGGTATACAGACGTTTCCCATTTAGCGTCGGTCCTCTTCACCAATATGTCTAAGAATGGCACACACACAATGAATTACCATTAGAGATGATCATTAACATAAAAGAAATACGTGACAAACAGGTAGTTTAACATAGGATCAATAACAGGAAGTAGTTAGGTAATACTAATCGATGTTGTTAGATAATACTAACAGGTACTAGTTATGGCACTGTGATATAAAAACACTAACATAGTAGTGAAATTTAGTCATAATGGTCTTCTGAGGACGCTAACTTGGTTAGCCAAACGCGCGTCGAGATACCGTAATTTTAGTTCTGGTGTTGGGAAAGTGTTTTCAATAGATTCATTTTACGCCAGAGGTTCCAGTTTCCAGTACGAACTACCAGAACCGAATTCCTACATTTCTTGAAGTATTCAATAACGATATCATTCTACAGAAAGTTGACATGAGTTCTAAAGCGGAGAAGAAGCAAACTCAGTTATTATAAAGCCATAAAACATCTCAAACGTAATATTGGTTCAATTTAGATAAGTAAAGTAATATAAAGTTAAGCCGGCAATTTAAAATTCGCCTCAGGGAAGAAACTTATCCAATTGGTCCTATCTCTGATAAAACACACAGAAGTAGAAATTATTTCGAATTTAAGAGCCGTATTTCTGGAGAATTCAAACGACTTACACAATCATTTCCATCCATAATTTACGATACTTCAGAACCAGGATGGAAACTTTGTTTTTAGTAGAATATTCAAATTATTGGAAATATTACGTTTTCGGGAGAATCGAGTTGACATCGTTCAGCTTTTGATTGATTTTTATAATTATATACGAATGCTTTTAGATGAATGGTGAGGAACTTGAACCACAACTACGATATCATTATTTGTTTGTTTCACAGAAATAGTTCCTTCTCTCTTCTAAGAGAATATATTTTCATTCAAAAGAAACTAATTGCAGTTTAACGAATCCTTCTCAATTCTTCCACTTGAGGCAGCTTGCCAAAAAACGATTTCCATTGTGGAGTTTATGTTTCAGAAAGATAATGAAAGTACCAGCTTGTTTTTTTTTTCAATACATCATATTTTCCTAGCTTCATTCTGCTTATAGCCAATATGAATACGAAACCATCAGTTAGTTCCAATGTTTCATACGAATAACATTCTCTAAATCTTCCATTGCATATATTATCATTTTTTAAAATTATATTGATACTCCGGATTTTCTCAACGTCAATCCAGTACAATGTAGCTGCTTTATCTAAAAATTGCGACCATGTTATTCAAACCACAAATTAACTCATGATGGAGCTTTTGATGCATATATTTTTTTTTTATTCACAAAGAAACGATCTTACACGATTTTCAGGATATGAAGATCTAGAAAATTTATCACATTCCCGATGTGAACCAATAACTTCAGTTTGAACTCTCAACAAATTACATAATTTCACTTTTATCGGTGTCAGTGTTCTATTCATAAGCGCTCTTCTGAAATCTTCAAACCGACAAACGGAATGAGTTCAATGATTTGTCCTTGTCTAAGTGAAAATCCGTATGAAGAATAATACATCTGGTTGAAAACTATCGATAGGCTCGTATGTTGGCGGGTATTTTAAGTGAATACAACGACATTCTGTTCATACCAATAATTATTGTATTTATGTACGGTTCCTTCCTCAAAAGTATATATTTTATGTAATTTTTTTGCAGAAGACATGAACACTTTTGATTTTGTCTGAATAATCAATAAAAATTTTCATTTTATTTACAAGGTTCCATTATGTACAATTTCTTTCATGAAGAAATGCCATCCCCTGAGTTTATTTCTAGTTCTATTCAGTACTAGAATGGCTTGCCTAAAAATTTTTGTACAAATTCCCAGATTCCAAAATTCAACTTCAAAGCTTTTTGAAATATTCACTTGGATTATCTGATTGCAAATACTTTTTCAGGAAAACTAGAAACTTGCGTTCGTAATTTTCTATAGATAACTCTTCCATGTAGCAACAAATATTAAAATTCAACAAGTCACTCAACTAAATTGAAAAGGTTATATTTGAAGGAGTGACAAATTTTTGGGTGAAAAAGTTTTCGGCTTTCTACTACTCCATCTAGATACAAAAAATGTGGGAATCTTCCAAAGAAGGAAAAAGGTAATTAGTTTTAAAGGAAGTTACTCTACACATAGTTGTGTGGATCATGCAAAGAACTAACTTTCAGACACAAACTGGAAGAAAAAGGCCTCCTGAAACAGCTACTTTCATATAAACAATGAGTAACAGAAAAGAAAAATTCTTTCTAAACAAATACTCAGTTTGTATTCCAAACATTCGTTATGCAGTTGTATCAGATATCATTCACACATATCATTCAGTTATCATTTCACTTACATGGAACACTATTATCCTCACTGGTATACATCGATATTTTGCCGTAAGACACTAGCCTTAGGGCTCTTCAGTATAGTTGAAGTAAACGACATTGTGCACATTAAAAGTAGCGGCACTATCAAAAACAAAAATAACAATACATAGAAATGAACCGGGAGCGAACTAATCCACGTGAACTGTACATTTGGCAGTTCGAATTGGATACTTTTTACTAACCGAGTTTTATGATTGACTGTAGAGCCTTAAAATTAAATTTGGAGTCACGTTACGGTGACGAATAGAAATCGAGAATGCGGGTTATCGCCGTCGTGTTCAGTTCCAGATATAATCACGATTTGAGTATTGAAATTCGATATTGGTGCAGGTATAATTACTTAAAATTCTTGTTATCTGTTTAAATTGTGGCGTCCTTGGACAAGTACTAATAGTAATAACGAGTGTGTTGACAACGCAGACTTTTTCCAGTGTAGTGATTCCACTAGCGATGGTGAACAATGCGAAAACGACATACCAGTGAATGAGATTCGGATGCATTTGATTATTGATACACACAGAGTATATTTAAATCTATATAAGAATAAACATCAAGTTTGGTTTCAAGGAAAACAAACTGTACATAAAATAGTCAAAAACAAACCTTATGAACGCAAGACGCGATGTGATACAGGATTACCAAAACCTTTAATTGTCCATCTAATAAAATCATTGAAAAAAACAATATACGACTGTTACAAAAGCAATGAGATTCCTACAACTGAAATCATAAAGAGAAAATTGAATACTTCCGGCCATAACGAGCGGATGTGACAAAACTCTTCAGAATTGGATGAAGATCTAGAATCACCATCATTTCATTTTTTATTACTTTTTAATCACTATTTCAATTATTGTATTTTAAACACTTGACAATCAACTATTTTACATTTTATCAATATTTCGCCTAACAACCTCACTTGACATTGTAAGTATTAACTAATTTATCATATTACCGTTCAAAGAATATAATCCTCTTCATCATATTGTAGCTCTCTGATGATGACAATATCCATTGTCGAAATATTGGAAATATAATGTTATATGAGTACACCTAGGCTTTCGCTGCATTCCCAAATAATTTCAAGCCACTATTTTTAACTAGTCAGCAAAAACTACCCGCCTCCTCTATCAATTATATACTAGGCTTCACAAGCTTCGACATCGATTTCCGAAAGAGATTTAACATCTGTCTTTAATTGCAAGGCAACTGATCATAAATCAGATAGCGCTGTTTGGACCCGCTGAGCTCTCACCAGTGATGCTGGGCAGAACCAGTCACCTGTCCCAAAAAGGACATGTCTGAAAGTAAAGATAGTGATAACGCATCTATGGGACAGCCAGAAGACTCAATCCATTCCTGGAATATTCAAGGTAAACGAGGCTCCCAAGGTTAGCTGCAAAGCTAAGCTTCGACATCAATCGCCGAACGGGATTTCTCCTCTGTCGTTCACTGCAGCTTTCACTCCAAGTCAACTAGATTAACTTGATTTAACACCAGCCAAGTGCTGTTTCGACCCGCCAAGGTGTCATCAGTAGTGAAGAGCTGAACCACTCATCTGTACAAAGAGAGCAAGAGAGCAAGAAAACGAAGGTGATGACATTTTTCCTTACGCAGATATCATCTATGGGATCGACTTCAACCTCTGGTGAGATCTGAGATTGTCGAAACAGAGCTATCTGTTCATATGGTTTCTGTTTATTCAAAATGAGTTTCACGGAATTATAAATGTGCACTGCGTGTGCTTATTTCTCGCAACCTATACTTCAGCAAATCAAATAATATATTTCACATATTCACAGCACTGGGAAAACCCTCTACTCAAAAAGGCATACAACATTAAAATGTTGGCGTGAAAACGACGGCCGTGGAAAGGGGCGGGGAAGAATAAATATAAGGAAGAAAGAGAAAGGACAATGACAGATTCGCGAGTGTTTTAATTAGGATCTTTCTTCATTACGGCAGTGACGCGCCGTTTCCAAGTAATGATATCTGTACAGTCGATTCCAAAGTTTCTAATTCTGTTAAAGTTTTTATCTCATGCAGAATATTCATATTTCGCGACAAGGAAGTTTTAAACTCAAAGAGTTGCAAATACAAACATAAAAGTAGCTTCTAATCTGCGGGAAGTAACTGAAAATATGGATTTGAAGGAAAGAATGGGAACGTACAAAAAGTATTTGAAAATAATAGTGAGTGGAACAGTAGAATATTTTGTACAAGAAAGACATAAACATTAAGATTAATAGAAATAATCAATCACTTCTCATATATAGTATATTAATTCGAAAACGTAACACTATATATTTTGACTGCTATATAAAATCTAAAATATACAAAAAACCTTGAAATGTATTGTCAAGACGGACATTTTTTAGGATAGTTTTCAATTCAATTACGTCAACAATTTAGCCGGGGCGAACACAACACCTGACATCTTAGAAGGAAAAAGGGGTTGAGTGATAGATACCTCATTTCAAAGGTCGTTTAGCTACATTTTGAAAAATACCATATACTTGACTTTCGTCTTCAGTAGTGTTGGAGAAATCGAATAAAACCGTGAAGATATTTAAGTATCAAGTGTTCTGCAATGAAATATGAAAAATTAATAAAGAGGAATTTATCTTAATGAATGTTTCAAATGTTGTCCATTATTTTACTAGCAGTGATAAAGTCTGCTCTCAAAGAGATTCTAAATGCCCCCATAGAAAGAAATATGGAGGCGATGAGTTGGATGATTGTAGTAGTCGTTTTATTGCTCCTCTTTAAACAATCTATCTGTCTGAAAATGCATTATTTAGCCACTGTCTAACTGGAAGAAAGTAAAGTAGTGTGTTGAAGCTCTATCTTGTTGAAAATAAACAAGATTATTTCGCAAAATCATGTCACCAGCCGCATTAATTTGATTTTCCAAACTAATTGTTATTAAGAGTTATATTATTCCTTTGAGCAGATTCAAGTAGAGCTCACCAATTATATTTTTCTCAATAAATGAAGGTCCGAAATAGTACTCTCAAAAATACCAGCCCAAACGTGCGCTTTCTCTGGATACTGTCTAAGACCACCCCTAAAATATTATATTTGCTATGTGTTGAATAATATAAATAACAAATGCATAGTAAATAGATTTGATTGCTGCCTCGTTGTTGAAGTTTTTGCATATTCTGCAGAAAAATCCCAAGGTTTTGCTGTTAATAATATTATTGCCCAGGGAGTATTGAAAGTGTATCGGTATGTTGTTTCTACAAAAAGATATACATGCACATTTTTTTATATTAAGTTTTAATTTATTGAAGTTACAGTATTTTAAAAAAGCATTGAGGTTTTCTTGAATCTTGAATCTTGTTTTGTGGGAAGAGTCAAAAGCTTTGGCGATATCAAAAAAATACTGCTAGGCATTTCTTGACTCAACCATGGTTTCGTCCGTATTTACAAGGAAATCTTTTCACAAATATAAACTAGCCTCAGTTATTATAATCAACTTTTCGAAATTTTGATCAAATTGTTAATTACTCATATGGGAAGAAATTGGCTGATAATTGATGAAAAACCACGATGTATGTGTCAAGTTCTCGAATACATTACTTATATGGGCCTATAATTAATGGTGTCACTCTGTTCAATAGGTTTTGAGATTATGAAATCAGTTTCTCTCCCGCAATTGGTACACAAAACATTCATGACGGAAATCAATTGCAGAATTGCGTCTGAGAATTGGATGCCATCTGATGGTTATTAATGAGATAAAAATTGCATTTGCAAAAAACTGTAACTTTCCAAACATTCCCGAGACTTTAGAGAACATAACTTTTGATATAATTTTTGTCTGTGTAAAGTGAAACTCGAGTCTTAACGGATCCAGACCTCCACTTCCTTCAATCAGTTCTTCTAATTACAGGTGTCTTCATTCGAGGGACGGTCTTTTGAAGTCTCTGCTTCTGCGTGTTTTTCTCCCCTCGGTCTTTATTTCCTACATTATTCATCTCAGTTCCCCATCAATTTTCGCTTTGTATTTCTATATTTTCAAAAAGTTTCCTCATTTTAATAATGGTGGTTGAATGAATCATTCCTTGTTCGTTGCTAGTTATTTCTCTTTGAAGAGTATTTAATTTGACTGAAGTAAATTTTTAATTTATAATTGCTCAAAGGCTCATTTTCTCTTCAATATTAATGCGGATTGAAGAATTGTATATTTTATGTTTGCCATGTGTTGAGGTTCTCACAGTGTTTCATGATAAAATTCCGAGAAACAATAACCAGTATTTGTATTTTACTTATTTATTCATGTAGCGTGCCATTTGAAATAATTTTTTGTCAAATTCAGGGTTGTAATTGTTCCAAAATGGTGGATGCACATAGGCAATTTTGGACGTTTGAATTGAGTCTAAATTCTATTGAAAATACTTTCCCAACACCAGAACAAAAACTACAGTCTCTCGACGAACGTTTTTCTAACCAAGTTAGCGTTCTCAGGAGATCAGTTATAATGATCTCCTGGCTTGATTCAATAACTGAATATTATACTGCCTCATCCGAACAAAATTAATGCTATCGATAACATATGCATTTGTTATTTCAAAAGACATAAATCGTATGAATTTATTTTGATAAATTTCAAACATTGATTCACCTGACATATGCATAGGTTTCCAGATCATGCTCACAAAGCTCAACTTACTGTAAATGAAAGCACAATACATTTTTTCGATTGCTTATTCGCTTTTGAAATTTCAGTACATTTCCGTTACTCTGTTGTATCATCAATTACCTAGTCTATCTGAATCACAAAGCTTATTTTACTATAAAACCTGGCGCCTAACTCTTTTATTTAATGCTGTTTTCATATATTTGATATTGATATTCAAAGGAGATGACGTTCCTGCTAAAAAAAATAATACAAGTATACAGCTCGAGCCTATTTATAGCACAATACCGCGAGAGTCTGAAAAGGTCTGACTGAATATTATTGCAGCCTTCGATAGTATAGATGGTGATAATGATTTTGGGAATCACAGCGGCCCTAGATGTTAAAACTTGTGGGACACCGGATATAACAATGAATGGCTTCAGAGTAAAACCTTTTATGGATACTTCCTGTATTCTGTGGAAGAGTTATGAAGAAAGACAACTCAGAATGATTTCCTGCACCCTCACACAAGCAGGTTTTGACACCAGTAAATCATGATCCTATTCATCGAAAACCTTGCTGAAGTTAGTATACATGTGATCAACCTGAAACGCTTATCCACAGAATTCGATATATACTGTTTCTCTTCGGTTCTGTTTTTTTTTCGGCAATTAACTTTCGTCTCCACCACGAACGACAATTCTCTGAAGTTGAAAATTGGATCAGCTAATAATTACCGAGGTCTCACCTTTAAACGTGCCATCCCTACCACTGAGAGTGAATCCCCATGTTGTTCTTCAATTATCAAGGGCTTCAATCAGTTAAACATATAGTCATGGTGTTTCAAAGACTTCACTGAATATACTTATTAGACTCATAATCCTACAGGGAACATTCACGTCGTTCTTGCTACCGATATTTTGATATAAAGGAACAAGATGTTTCTTCCATTCAAATGAAAAAATACCAGTTGATATCAATTCATCGAATATGATTATGAAAGGAACAGACAGATTAGGGGCAGACCAATTGGCCCAGCACCTTTTTCACTATCAATAATTTATTGAATCTACTAAAAAGTAATTCACTATTTATACTAGGTATTTGAGAGATAATATCATCCTACTTTAGTGGGAAAAAGATACTTCCTTGGCATTACTGGCTGTCGCATTGAAGTGTGACCAAGGCGCTTTTGATTTGAAGTAGAACTCAATATCCTTTGGTATTATCTTTGATTTCTTTCTCAACTTCTTTCAAATATAACTCATAGTCATCTAATAAAAGTTTTACGAACCTTCGACTCGAAATTCAATCAATGTAGTACGTCAATAAGGCCTTTGACCGTGTGTGGCATAAGGGTCTGTTGGCCAAATTTCGATCCTATGGCTTGACGGATCATTTTGTATATGGCTCTCCAACTTCCTGAAAGAACGTTCCCTGCAAGTGGCCGTCGATTGATATCTCTCGAATACTTTTACCATCAATGTCGTTGTACCCTAAGAATCCATATTGTCTCCAACCCTCTTGTTTTGTATATCAACGACTCATTGAAAAAATCCATGATTCCAATATATTGCTTTGCTGACGATACCACACTTCTATCGGCTGCGGATGCACATCTTCACTGGCAGTAGGAGGTTGCATATCTCATTGGGGATCTAGAAGTAATTTCGAATTACAGTGAAAGTAACCAGGTTCAACTCAATGCCACAAAAACCCAGGCATTGGTTTTCTTCAAATAGATAAGTGTCTCCGAACCGGATATAATGATGTCAGGACAGACATTTCCACTTTCTGCTTCGAAAAGTTTGTTGGGGTCGTAAATGGATACCAATATGTCTTGGCACAGTAATGTCGCTGGAATTACAATGTCTGATTCTCGAAAGCTTTAAACACTGTTCCGAAACAGAAAACTGTACACACCTCACTTCTGATGCTTTATGAAGCTCAGATCAGACCTGCTTTTGAGTATTGCTCGGATGTATGGAGCTTCGCCCCCGAGCATACCCTGAAGCTGCTGGATTCCATCTAGAAAAGAGCCATTTGCCTGATTAGATTCATTAACATCACCTGTAACCTTGATAGTCTGGAACATAGAAGAAAGGTTGGAGATTTGTCTCGCTTCTATAGATACTTTCAAGGGAAGTGTTCAAGTGACTTGGTACATTTGATTCCACCAAAATCGGTACATATCAGAAATACGCGACGGACTGTAGCTGCTCATCGTTTTGAGGTTCAACTCGGTACACCTCGAACTTCCCTGTTTAAGAACTCTTTCATTTGGAGAACTGCGTTCATGTGGAATAAACTTCGTGAGAACATTTTTCCAACAGGATTTAATCTCCAGCGAACCAAATCCAATGTGTATCGCTACTTTCGCACAGGCACCATTCAGTTGATAAATAGATACACATGAAAATTTTTCACAGGATTCATTGCTATTGTGAAAGTCTGAGTGGGTTATTTATCCAGCATGTAAGACGAAACAAAATCGAATGAGTCTATATCTATTCATTTTCGTTTTTGTAGCCACAGTGAATGGATACATTCTGCAGGAGAATGGAAAGTTGGAACAAAAACTAGAAGTTAATTATTATTTTAAGAGTTTAATTGCAAGCTCACAGAGGGGTTGATTAAATTTTAATTAAAATGAATGAATATTTGTTAAAATTAGAAATTCAGAAGTTTGCTTTGTAAGCTTTCGAGGAAGATTGTCCCGGATATACAATGCTGAAAAATGAATCGATATTCCATGATGCTACAAAGTAGCAGCTTGGATTCAAGAACAATCGAAACGTATATTGATAGATATCTGATATATTGCCAGATCCCGCATTTTTATATAATCATAATCAAATCTTCAAAGTTCAGTATTTTATACAGAAGATTTCGAAATATTAAAACTATTTTGTGATAATACAGAAGATATTACAATTCATCACGAAATATTCACTAAACGGATTGTTTTACAAGACAATTCAAGTTGAGAGGCAAAACCTGTGAAATCACAACTTGAATAGCCACTTGCATCTATTTCTTATCACATCACTATTGATTGAAACAAAATGGAAATCGACAGTAGTCACAACTTATCAGTCACCCAGTACATGTATTGAACCCCTTTATGTGTTGAAAATGAAATAATGAGACGTTTGACGTTTATTGAAACACATTCAGAATGATCAGTATGATCTTGAACTGACTGTATCAATATTTCATTTGGAATAACTGTCCTTTGAAATGACAATCAATAAAAACGCTTTTCTCCTCAAGATTCTGCTATTAGGCAGAAGGTTGCCAAGGTAGTGTTATTGGTTTATATTTTAATCATGACTCTTTGAAACCATGAACTTGAGTAAGTCCTTTCAGTGGCGGATTTACAAATTTTTAAGGTGAAGGCTGTACAGTTTTTGCCGCCTTATGCCCTACATTATTATGACAATCCCAAGAATTTCGTTGAAATTGTAGATAAATTGATTTTGGGTATATTTTTGAGCTAATCAAAGCTCAATCATTTACGAGCGGGTTAATATTTTCTATTCACCCAACAAGGTACATTTGGTAAACGTGAATAAATATTCTTTATTGCGCTTCCGAACAGT
>WOGO01007262.1:258-11263 GCA_015342085.1 Leptinotarsa defecta | reverse complement strand
GATAACTACCCGTGAAAACTATCCATGGGTAGTTATCAGTGTAATGATGGTTTCATTGGTTATTTCGACACACATGACTAGAAATAGACAAATTTGATAGGATAATTTTTTTGGCAAAAAATTTTCAGCAGAATAATCCCGTTATTCCACTCAGGTGTGACAGCACTGGTTTTACGAGTGTAGCTCTAGTTACTGAAGCCATTGAAAGGAAAAAAGAAGAAGTATATACGTCACTGGTGGTGTCTGTCAAAATAATGAAGTTAATAAAATATAAAGAAATTCTTTTTTATTTTTTACAGTTCAAAAAATAATTGAAACATTTAGTTGTTCTTATATGATAAGGAATAAATGAACTGCATTTGAACTATGTAATGTATTCATTTTGTAGTATGCCTGCCTATAAGAAAATATATTAAACAAGTACTTTTTGCTTTTAGAATAAAACTTGTTGGAAAGATCCTATTCCGTGGAAATGTGGGAACCTTTGAACTTGGCAGAAAAAAAGTTCAATGCAGAAACTACTAGACTAATAGGAGAGGCTCAGTTACATCGATTTGGTTCTTTTTTGGAGAAATACCATGAAGAAACTACAGTCCAAAAGAGCAAATTCACTAATGCAAATAATGTCACCACACAAATTGTTTCAGTTGATGAGCATGTCTATAAGAATGAAATTAATGCACATTTAGTTCATTCCGATAATAAAATGCTGAGTCGTATCATTGCCAGTTTGGGAGGGGTCTGCAATGAAATGAACATGTTAGTAGAAGATGCAGAGGTCCTGTTTCCACATTTTATTTTATATGGCAATTCTGTTGAAAAAAATTCTAAGCACTTATCAATAGGTAGGATAATAGAACCCTTACAACAAATTCACTCTTATGTCAAGAGAGTCCAACTTGTGGTAATTTTAACACTGAAACAGTTGAGTGCACTTCTAGTGAAGAAAATATATACAACTAGTAATACCTCGGCATTTCCCGATGTGTTGCACACAGTTGGAGATGTTTTGATATGTTTGTTGAAATTGGACCATCTTTTAGATTCACAAGTTCTCAAAGACCACTGGTTTCTGTACCGAAAGTCTGTCAAGAATATATTACATTCTAATAGAAATAGTTTTGATCGCAAACAATTAACCTCTTTTGATAAAAAACTGCAGCAATTTGAGAACGATTTGTTGATGGGGCACATCTTGAAGTCGTCTGTTGAAAAATGCTTAGAAGAAAAAAGCTTTTATTACCAAATGAAAAATTGTAATTGGAATCAGGAATTTTATGCCTTTATAAACGCCTTATTCAACGAATTAGAAAAGGAGGAGGAAAATTCTAGTCCTCAATTATGGTGGAAGCTGAACATTTTTACAGTTTTCTATTTCACTATATTTGAAAATACTGACAAAAAGTTGTTGAAGAAAGTGTTGGACATTAATAGAAAGATATCTGCTTGTACGTTGATTGGTAATATTATGTGGTATCCAGAACGATTTCTTCTTAAACATATTCACTCTTTAGAGAAACAAATTGATGAGAAGGTTATTGAAAACCACAGGTTGAATTTAATTAATGCTAGAAACACGAATTATCCAAGGGAATCTATTGTTTTATGTATGCAAGTTTGCTGTTTCTTGATGGAAATGGAAAAAATAGGCAAACTGAATACGAATGCTGTAAAGGTTAGAGAGTTACAAATTATTGTCACGGCACTAAATGCCGGATTGAAACTTGCTAAAAAAATTAGCTACTCAATCATGACAACCTTGAACTTGCACGCAGACAAGGATTTGCCTCTAACGAAGTCTGTAATATTGGCAATTTGTAGGCTGATAGAAATTTTGAAATGCATTCCAATAATTTTTAGAAAAAATATGATAATGGTCACTTATATAATTTTGTTGATTATTCAGCACTCTTCTCACAGGGCCCTAGGATTACTTGGTAGTATAAGAAAACAATTCACTCAAGAAAAATCCTACAGTGAACGCCAGTTGGATGTTCTGGCATCGTTAAATTTGTGTGAGCAAGTTCTGAAAGGACCTGTAACCAAACAGGGTATCTTGGTGGCAAATCTAGCATTGTCAGCCAGCGGTCTTTATACAAGCACTTTGGCAGAACTCAAGAGTGTATTAAATCAATTAGAAATGTTGTCGACTGCTTCCAAGACTATCAAAGAAACCAGTAATTGTTTCTTTTTATATTGGCATCAGAATTACATGTTGCCTATATATTTTTCAAAACTGATTGCCTCAAAAACCGACCTGTCCAGGTACTACCTATTTTTATCTGCACTTTCTGATTTTTCCGTCAAATCTGATCCCAGAGTGAACGACGTATCAAACCAGATAATACACGAAAACTTCTATAAGCCCGTTGAACAAGTAATTGAAATGAGTTTGAGGCTTCAAACTCATTTACATCTTCAACTCCCACACACAGATCCTTTTGAAAACTATTTCTCTATCAATTTTAGTAAATATCCACCAGCTCCAATGAATGACGTTTATAAATGCATAAAAAATGAAACGGAGCATCATTTGAGCACGGTGTTTTATAATTTAACTTCAGTCGTACTACATGACTGGAAAACATACGGGGAGATGAGAAGATTGGCGAATATACAGTATGGCTTAGATACTGTAGATGATAATCTTCCGATGCAGACTTTGGAACAAGGTCTGGACGTTCTAGAAATAATGCGAAACATTAATGTCTTTGTCAGTAATTACTTGTATAACCTGAATTCACAAATTTTCATAGAAAGAAATAGTGAGAACAAACATCTCAATTCAATCAAGATTTCCCAAGTTGCTAATTCCATCCGTACTCACGGAGTTGGCATAATGAATACGACTGTTAATTTCACTTACCAATTCCTGAGAAGCAAATTTCACATTTTTTCTCAATTCATATATGATGAACACATAAAATCCCGATTAATCAAAGACTTGAAATTCTTTTCCGAGCACAAAAACGAGTTGAATCAGATGTATCCTTACGAAAGGGCGGAAAAATTCAATATAGGTATCAAAAAATTAGGTCTGAATCAGAACGGGGAGAGTTATTTGGACCTTTTCAGAAATGTGGTGACCCACATAGGAAATGCCATGGGTTATGTTCGTTTAATCAGATCTGGTGGAAGGCGGTGCCTTGCGGAAGGCGCCTGTTTCATTCCAGATTTGAAAAAGGAATACTTGAAAGAGATTATACAGAAAGAGGAAATGCCTGATCTGTCGAAAAATGCCGCTACAGGATTGTTAGACAATTTACAAATGTTCTTGGACAATATGGAAGATGCGACAGAATATTTCAAACTGCTGGTTAAAGTATTTGTTCCCGTGCTCAGGAATAAAAACAACATTCACTTGAAAAATTTTTATATCATAGTGCCTCCATTGACAATAAACTTCATCGAGCATTCCCTGAATTGTAAAGAGAGAATAAATAAAAGAAACAAAGCAGAATACACCTTCACAGATGATGGTTTCGCGTTAGGCTTGGCTTACATCATTGAAATATTGAATCAAGCAGAACAGTTGAATAGTTTACACTGGTTTCATTCAATTCAGAGAAAGTTTATGAATGATCGAACTCGAATCAAGGAGCAAATCATTCAGGCTGGTAACTATGATAATAAACTGTACCAGACTTTAACATTAACTGAGAAGAAAAATACTTTGTATGAAAGGGAGTTCCAACTTCTTTACTACAGTTTCAACAGTGCCAGACTGTTTTTTCAGACTTAATTGAATAGCCAAATTGTAGAACATTTTGGTTGTTCTCCTAGAGTCTGTGATTTTCACTCTAACAGATACATGCATCTAAAATTCAAATTCGTTCACCGATAGTTGAACGAAAAAATTTCTCACTTTCAAATAGCAGATTTAGATGAATAAAAATGAAATAACAATTTGAGTGCAATAAATGAAACGGAGGAGATTCTTCAAAGCATGGACAAATATGATATATTTGTAATTGGTAAAGTACCTATTGATGTGGTACAAAATTGGTTCTTTCTTTAAAAAATGTGATATTTTCATAGAATAATTGAAAATTTAATAAAGGTACCTTCTTGGGTATGCATATGTTCACTTATGCTAATAATTGATTTATATAGTCAGAATTCTCATTTCAAAATATAGTTTTTTATTAATAGGAACATTTAGTTTTGTTCGATATAATCAAATATCCCCCAATATACATTTATTATTCATAGTCTTTTCATTCGATGGATCAAGGCTTGCCAATTTGTTTTGTGTTGAAAACGGCTTTAATTGTTGAAACAATATGGTATAACTGGAAAGAACTTTGAATTTGGCTCTTCAATCTAAAAATAATTATTCTAGGTTATTCTAAAACGTTATAATTGCTAGTAGAATGACAAATATGAAATCAAGTTCGAAAAAAATAAAGGCAAACATATACCATTTTTCAATTTAAAAGTGTATAAAACAATTATTATTAATATTTAATCTGTTTTTTTTTGTAATGATTTATACTACTGTTTTCAGTTCCTAGAATATTATGAATTATATGTTTAAATAAAAATTTGTATTTTTTATGCCAACATACTGTAGGATTACTATTTCTTGAGACTTTTGAACACGAGGGTTTTTTATGGGTGATTCATACACCAAACTTTAAAAAATTTGTCACAATGTAAATCATTGGGAGCTTTCATACACTACATTCTTTTCTTTAATTTACTTTGCCTCAAGTTCTGTGGGTATTTTTTCTTAGAGGTTTCCTTAAAGTAAATGAATGCGCATGTATAAGGTCTGTTAAAAAATGGAGAGGATGTTCAAATTTCGCATGCTACGTACATTCGATTGGCGGTTTTTTTAAATTTTTTAAGTTGGTACACTCGTCTCGAACATTTGTTCATAGTTTCAATTGTTTAGTTTGTTGGTAGAGGCATGAAAGCTAGGAGTGTTCTGTGATTTTCTGCTTTTGAAAAAAAAATGGATTGAAGAGTTTGCATCAAATTTTGCGTAAAAAAATGGAATTGATGCTTAAAAACACTTGAAATGTTAACAATGGCGATTGTACTCTGACTGAGAAAAATTTTTACAAGGGGAACAAGCTTTTCACAGAAGGTCGAGAAGATGTGAATGACGACGCTCGTCCTGGACGCCACAGCACATCAACAAACGATGAAAATGTTGCGAAAGTGAAGAGAATCGTCGAATCGCTATTAGAGAAGTTTCTGAGGATGTCGGCTAGTGTCCGACCGAAGGTTCGGTTTCACCAAAAAAAACGGGTTTCGGTTTCGGCGGCAAACCTGCCGAAACTGCATTCGGGAGTTCCCGCGCAGTGATCGGTCATGTTCGGCGCGTTGAATTTCATACAACCTAAGTACTCCTTATTGACGAACATATGTCGTGACTCGAGACTTACATTGTGATTTACTTTGTTTATTACATAAATATTAAATACCTATTGTGATATTAGGTAACAACTTAAATAAGTAATTTTATGTTTAATATTTTTGAAAAACCATCAATAATATTCAAAATATTCAAAAGAAGGATCTACACCTATTCAAATAAACACCTCACCTATTTTAAGTATTTTTACAGTGCAATTAATATTTTTTCTTAAATAAGTGGTTGTTATGTTGATTATCAATAAGTAAAAATGTCAAAGACTCCATAACGTTGTGATTTAAAGATAAAACAATAAAGACTGACTGATTATAATAACGTTTTCTTTATTTTTCCCCCAAAACATAATCCTTGTAAGGAAGATTCGGTTTCGGTTTCGGCCGAAACTGAGACCATTGCTGAAATTCGTTTTCGGTTTCGGTCGTAAAAACCAGTTTCGGTCGGACACTACTGACAATTTTCCAATTTCGACATTGTAGTGCCCACAAAACAGAATCTGATCTTCCTGAAAACAATAATGAAAATTGAAACCAATTTCATTACAACGCAGATTCAGTGACACCCGAAAACAAAAAAAACAAGTTAATTTCGGTTTCAAGAATCAAATATCTACATCAAAGGTTCCAGTAATTATCTCACAAATGTTCCCTTATTTGATGATACTGAATCGGGAAATAATGAAACAATATCGTTTGATGTTAACTGCTTCAAAAAAATATGAATACATAAACCCCTCTATTTGTTTTTGTATACTATAGATATCCGAAACACTCCCGTACAAATGTAATGAAAAATAAAACTCACATTAATTTCCATTGTGCTTTCAGAAAAACAATTATAAAATAGGGTTTAATTCAAACTTTCAAAGGGAAAACAGCTACAAAAAATAAAAAAATGACAAGTGACAAACAACTCACCGGACTCACCGATCTCTAAACATCGGTTGTTTCGGTGACAGATAATCAACCAAACTTCAGGAAAAATTCACCAGTTTTTCAGGAATATGACATTTACGGGACACGAAATAACCAACCAAAGTAACCAAGTTGATTTACGGAACATATTCTTTGTTATATCGAGCAAGATGTCTACTGATAGAGTCAGGACTCCCAACCGTTTTTTGGGCGGAAGCTGTAAACTGTGCTGGTTATCTTTTGAACAGATCACCTTGCAAGTCTATTGTAACAACTCCAGAACAAGTGTGGGTAGCTAAGAAACCTGCTCTTCAACATCTTGGAATTTTTGGCGGTGAGGCATACGCTCACATTCCTACACCAAAGAAAACTAAACTCAGCCCCAGATCTACGCCTTGCATATTTGTACGATATTGTCATGACACAAAAGGGTACAGGTTGTATGACCCTCAGAAGAAAATTACCTTCGTTTCAAGAGATGTAACTTTCTCCGAAAACCAGTGCGGCAGTTCATTACTAGAAAACATTTTTAAAGATACTGATAAAAACTTCTATGTAATCCCAAACGAATCTAATTTGGAAGAGGCAATTGTTGGTGACAAAGTATAATTCTGTATTCGTCACAACACTGTATCAAACATTGAAGATTCCTCGACATCTACAGAAACTACACACAACCAAGATGCTGACCCAGACTTTGTTCTACCAACGACAGTTTTGACTTCAACACGACAACCATTATCGACCAGACCTGAGAGAAACAGGCCACCACCAGCTATACTGGAGGACTTTGTAACTTATTCAGCATTCTCAACAGAGTCCGAGCTGCCAGATCCGAGCTCCTATGATGATGCGTTACTGCGTCAGGATAATCAGCTATGGGTTGATGCTATGGAGCAGATGCTATGAACAGAACCTGGGAATTAGTTGATCTCCCTGCTTCAAAACAATCCCTCGCATGCAAGTGGGTCTTCAGAACAAAAAAGGATGCCGATGGTAAAATAACAGGTCATAAAGCAAGACTTGTTGTCAAGGGATTCGTCCAAAGGAGGGGAGTGGATTACAAAGAAACATTCTCGCCAGTTGTCAGGTATAGCTCCATCAGATACCTAATATCTCTGGCTGCAGAGCACAATATGGACATTGATCAGATGGATGCAGTATTCGCATTCCTTCAAGGAGACTTGGAAGAAGAAATCTACATGTCCTAACCACCTGGTTTCAGCGATGGAACTTCAAAAGTATGTTGACTTCGAAAGAGCATTTATGGACTCGAGCGAGCGAGCCGAATATGGAATCAAAAATTGAATACAGTTTTGCAGAACTTTGGCTTGACTCAGTCAAAATTTGATTCTTGTGTTTATTTCAAAATAACAGGAAAATGTATGATAATAGTGGCTATGTGGGTGGATGACCTGCTTATTTTTTCGAACAATAAAAAATCAGGTCAAGTTACAACTCACAAGATCATTTATGATGACCGACCTTGGTGAGGCGAAATTATTTTTAGGACTTCAATTAACTCGTGATCGACAATCCAAGAAAATTTGGCTTAGTCGGCAGAATTATATTGAGCAGATTCTCAAAAGATTTGATATGAATGAAGCAAATCCAGTATCCACTCCAATGTCAAATGGTGAAAAATTCTCTAAAACACATGAGCCACGAACAGAAGGAGAAAGGGACAATATGAAGGAAATCCCTTGCAGCCCAAATTTTCAGACCTGATATTACATTTGCTGTAAATAGTCTGAGTAGATTTACAAATAATCCAAACATGACACATTGTGCAGGTGTAAAACGGATATTCAGATACCTCCGTGGAACTTCTTCATACAAATTAAAATTCTATGGATTGAAATCTGGACCGATTTATGGATTTTGTGATGCTGATTGGGCTAGTGACCCGGATGAAAGACGATCAGTAACAGACTATATTTTCATTAAGTGTGATACCCCCATATCCTGGTGCACTAAAAGACAGCCTACTGTAGCACTTTCAACAAATGAGGCCAATTATATGGCAATGTCTTCAGCAGCACAAGAAACTTTATGGTTGAGAGGTTTCTCTGAAGAAAATGAACAAATTTCGAATAGTCCTACTCAGATCTTCTGCGATAACCAAGGACCAAGCACATCGACGTACAACACCATTTTTGAGAGAAAAGGTGCAGGCGAAGCTTCTTTCCTTCATATACATACCCACCAAGAAGGTGGTAGCCGACTCGTTGACTAAAGCTCTTGATGTAAATAAGTTCAGTGAATGTATCAAGTGCCAAGGGATCCACAAATAGGAAGTATGTTGGACTAATAATTTGTGGATCTATGGCAACACTACTTCGACCACGATTTGTAACCATATAAATGGATATGTTTGTCTTTTCGATTGTTCGGTCACTTTTGTTGTATAAAAACTCTTGTCATATCTAATAGTATAATAAGTGTATTCTTACGTTCAATAAAACTTAATCAACTTTGTTCCGTAAAAACACAGCAAGATTTTAACAATCTTCAGTTAATTGGTGTATAATTTTAATTTTGTATGGATGATACCTGTTCCTCTTCAAAAGTCTCCACACAGTAGAAGAAAACACCTCACAAACATTCGCGACGGAATAAGTAGACTGTTCAGGATTTACTACCATCTCACCAATTATTTGCACTTGCTGTTTTTTCGGAATGGGCGGATGACCTGGGGACTTTTTGTTATGTACACTACCGGTAGTTGTGAATTTGGATAAAAATTTCTTCAAATAGGTCTCGTGAAAGTTACGTGTCGCACCGTAAACAAAAAATCGCTTTAATTTTTTCTTCCAATGGACGAATATTGACCATTTGAGAGATTGTTGACAGGGTATCTTTCTACTAGTAAAACCAAAAACTAAATGAGACTATTCCAACTGAACAATGATGTTCATTGTCGTACTGACATTTTTTGTCATTTTTATTAACAAAAAATAACTTAACAAACCTTATAGGGTTATTGGAATTACCATATGGCAGATAAAAAGGAATAATTCTAGAAATATCGATATTAATGTGTTTGTCTTCAGGAAATTATTGAATGTTCCGCCATTTTGTAGTAGATTGCGATATTGACTTTGTATTCTGCACTGTATTTATGTGAACGAATCTTTACTCATGTTATGATGGTCACTAAATGGACTCTCGTAATAAAGATATCGTTAGTTTGTCGTTGTATCTCAGTTCATAAATTATGTTATATTTATGTCGGTCGGTAGCCGGTCGGTTCGTCATGGGTGCTTTGTTCACTCACTCGAATTGACTGCTGTGTCGGTCGGTGGTTCAAGCCCCAGGCTGAACGCCCGATTTTCACTTTCTAACGTCTAATCCGTGTTAGGAATCACACGTTCAAAGGTAAGACCTGCTGCTGTGTCGGTCGGTGGTTCAAGCCCCAGGCTGAACGCCCGATTTTCACTTTCTAACGTCTAATCCGTGTTAGGAATCACACGTTTAAAGGTAAGATCTCGTTAGTCCTCAGCTGGCACAAGTTGAGACTTCTGAGGGTTGTGGTTCGTAGGGGTGCGGCAGCTGGTTAACGGAAAAACAGATGTTAAACAGACTTTTTTTTATTATTTCTTGTTATCATATTTACGCGCTACATCTAGACATCATTATCCAAGAGTGGGGCTCTATCCCGAAAAAAGAAAAAAATTTGAATCATTTCGATCACATTATCAGAACTACTAGATTGCTATATCAGCAAAACGTTTTCCGAGCAATAATTTTTATTTTTCCATATTTTCAGACGGCAGACAGAGTAAATTTATTATAAAAACTTCTTATATACTTCATCCTTATTCTTATGTATATACACTTTTTGAACTTCCATTTTTAGCTCACCAATATTCGTTACATGTAAAATATATTTAGTATCTCAGAAACTTTTTCTGTTTGTTACAGGTGAGTGAGAATCTCATAAAATATATAACCAACCGAGGCATCAGACGCTGATCTTTTCATGGAAAGGTAAGTAACCAAGAAAAATAATTCCCTCCGGCGCATCCACGTCTTGAATACTGTATGAATTTCATTCCTTCACGACTAGAAAGAAAATAAGAATCGACTGTGTTTGTCTATTTTCAGTGTTCAATCGGAAATATTCTCGCGAATGGATCTTAGCCGTTGAAAGGTCTTTTGAGAGAATTTTCTGTTACTTTTATTCTATTCGTTTTTCTTCAGTTTTCTGAATGGTTTAAGGGTAATAACTTTTATGAGATGTAAACAATAATGCTCTGCTCAATATTGTTTCTCAGGGTGACAAATAAAAGGGCTAAATAGTTGATTCTTAAAACTTACTTGTGAAATCTTGATTGTTTCAAATAAGGGCATCACTGACAACTCACTAAATCACTTCCTTAATGAACTTTATCTATCAATAAAGGTTAACAATAATGATTTTATACAACAGATGCACACCATCGTGATGGCTAATTGACAAGTGAATTCGCTGCGGTGTTGCCGCTTCGACTGAATACATGACATGCCCCTTTTAATAAAAATGTAAAAAAGTGAAAGCAATATTCTAATTATTCCAAGAATGGTAAATTCTCGTTATGTGGACACCCGGCGATTTTTAAAAAAATTTTGACTGTACTTACGTATTTTGATGCGTAGATTACGAATCCGAAAGAAAAAAGCGGCGCTCTCCCTTATTTACAAAGTTACGACCCTTCAAAGTTCTGAAAAG
>WOGO01007261.1:0-11264 GCA_015342085.1 Leptinotarsa defecta | reverse complement strand
TACAAAAACTAAGTATATGGTGGATCTCGGCAAAATAAACAACTTTTTCCTCTAAAATGTTTAACGAAGAATGATTCGTTTTCGAAATACAGATTGTTGAAATTTTTCAAACCATGGTAGGTTTTTGTCATAAGTTTTTTGCAATTTTAGTTATTTTCATCAAACTTTATACGCAGTATACCCGTACGGACTTCTTCTAAATTGTGCATTATCGAACTGCTTCTTCAATCCAAATCAAAAAAATTTGTCAGGTTTAATTATTCAATTAAAATGTGCTACATTTCGAAGTTTGTAAAAAAAACAATTCGGAGAAGTACTACGTTATTTATTAGGAAAATAAACGTAAAAATTGAAGGAAACAACTATTACAACAACTGTTCAAAGTGACAAACCCCAACAGTAATACAAGCTTCTGCTCTCCTCATTAAAGAATTCCGCACCCGTTAGAAAATGCCCGGAGTATTTCTTATCGTTTCGCAGCAAGCTATGATGCGGTCCCTCAACATTTCCACATTCTCAATGGGGCTAGCATAAACTAATGATTTTAGGTGTCCTCAAAAAGAAAAATCGACGGGATTGAGGTCCGGTGACCTCGGGGGCCAATGCTCAGTGCATCCTCTTCCTCTCCATCGTTGGGGATATGCTACATCTGAAAAATTTCTTGCTATCAGACAAAAATGAGCAGTAGCTCCATCGTGCATAAAATAAGAGTGATTTCGGAGACCAATGGAAACATCTTACATAAGTTGGGGAAGCTCGTGTTCCAAAGAATGTAGGTAAGCATCTCCATTCAAACGTAAGGGGAGGAAATAGGGCCCGATTAAATAATCCCCCATTATGCCTACCCATACATTAAAAGAGAATATGTCTTGGAAATGAGTTTGCGTTATAGTATGTGGGTTATTTTCCGCCCAGATGTGGTTGTTATGGAAGTTCATGATACCATTTCTTGAAAAATTAGCCTCATCGGTGAAGAGGATTTCCGATAAAATTTGCGGATGTTGTTCGACTTTCCTTCGAAGCTACTGAGCAAATTTGATGCCAAAAGTCTACTGTCAAAAAAGTTACGGCAATTGGAAATGAATAATGATAGCGCCCTCTAGATGTTACATGAAAATTAATACGAAATTATAATTTCCCACATCAAAAAACTCCGGATACAAAATTTCGTGCAAATAACTTATTTTTTGTAAGAGTTATTTTCAAAAAGCGAACAAAAAAATTCAATTTCAACACCCCGTATCTCCGAAACGAAGCATTTTCGGAAACAAGTTCATATAGACTTTTTTTCTTGCAATTATCTCAGGAATACGTCACTTGAATATTTTAATGTACTTAATGTAATGTACCTGAATATATATAGTAACAACAGTAGTGATATTCCCAACCTAGTAATCAAAAATTTCAGTAATGAAGACGTTTATCATACCCTAAAATAATCAAAGTTTAAATTTAGTACGGAACCTGATCATATTCCAGCATTCATCATTAAAGATTGTGCTTCAGCTCTGGTTGAACCACTAATCACTCTAATCAATATATGCCTGGAAACATCAACTGTACCAAGAATATAGAAAATGTCGAAAGTCCAATTTTCAAAAAAGGAGATAAAAGTGAGATAAAAAATAACAGACCAATTTGTATCATATGCAACTTTTGTAAAGCGTTTGACATGCTTCTTGAGAAGACAATTTACTGTCATGAAAGGACGTTCAACCATCACCAATCTTGTAACAATCACTCAATCTATTGCGGATGGTATTGATTGTCAGTCTCAGACTGATGTCATCCACAATGATTTTTCTAAAGCGTTCGACAGACTTGACCATAGTACCCTGCTCAACAAGTTTTCGACTGTTGGGTTATCCAATAACCGAATTACTCTCTTCAAATCGTAAGCAGTACATCCAACTCAATGGTATCATGTCTGTCAAGTATGTAGCCACATCTGATGTACCACAAGGATCAAACCTAGGACCCCTACTGTTCAATAATGATATCGGAGCTGAAACTGATGTCAATTTTTTTATACGCAGATGACTTAGAGTTCTATCACAATATAACATGTTCTAATGATTCCGAACGTCTCGCCCTGAATTTAAATCGTGTTGCTACATGATATTGGAAGAATAATCTATCTCTCAACATATCTAAATGTAATGTAATGTCTTATTCACTGAAAACCAACCTGAATTTACACAACTACGTCATAAACAATCAAGTTCTGGAGCATCCTGACACACTCACGGATCTAGGTGTTACTTGTGATTCATCCCTCTCTTTCAATAAACATATTGACACTACTCCGACAGCTGCTTATCACATGTATGGATTCTTAGTTAGAAATACAAAAGACTTCGAAAAAGCTTCAACATTGAAATTACTTTATTTCACTAATGTTCGATCTAGGCTGAAATATGCATGTGTTATGTGGAGTTCCTACTATCAGGTTTATATAAATCAACTAGAATCCCTACAGAGACGCTTCCTAAAGTATATGTCTTTTGAACTTGAAGTCACGTATCCTACTATAGGAATACCCCATTATGAATTGCTTGAAATTCACAATTTTTGTAGTCTCGAAGTAAGGCGTGAATATTATTCTTTTTTTTATTTCAAATCATAAACAATATCATTACCTGCTCTTAATTGTTACATATGTTGAATTTTTGAGTTCGTATACAGGCATCTAGGAATAGTGTCACATTTTATCTCAACAAAAATGATGAAAAAAATCTCCAACTTATACAATGTGCGATACCTCTAATTCTGTTAGTTATGTCCTATATACATTCAACTGCCAGATTATACAAATCAAAAGACATTTCTCAGCTTACTGACAGTTTTCTTTTTATTTTTTTTTGTTATAGATTCACAAATTATATTATGTAAATTCATATTTGTGAATGCCACTGTTTCTCCATATTCTGTAATTGGGTTCATCCTGTGGAATAGTGTATGAAATGAATAAATAAATAAATAAAATATAGATGTAGTCATCTACAATGACTTCTAGCACGTCTACAAAATTTTCGGAATGAATGCAGGTCAGCTGAGGACCCCAGGAATCCTTTGAATATACTGAAAACATACCTAATATTATGTAATCTAAACTATTTTTGATTCAAAACCACAGAAAGAACCGTTAATATGCGCCTAGAACCTTGGGTGAGGAGAGAAGTCAACTGGTATATCTTCATTTTGGAGGGCTCTCAATTGTCTTCAAGGATAATATCAATATTTATTATCCATCACCAGGCTCTCACGGCCTGAGTCACAACTGAGAAAAATAAAATCCGGGCTGGTGAACCGTGGTCGGAGAGAACCTCAAGTACCACGATATGAAACCATTGACTAGTGAAGCTTGGTCCAGATGATGAAGTACTTCTCCAAAAAAATGCTGTTTTCAAATCCTGGTGGCACAATCAACAAACTGGTTTTATCATAGCATCTAGTTTCTGTCAATTTTTCTGTTGATTGGTACATCAAAAAATGGTATTTGTTTGAAGGTGGACGACACCTTCATAATATGGGACCATGGGATTGCAGAACTATCACTTTGCTGAAGCACATTAACAATGTAGGTCCTTCCATCACTTTCACAATGGAAAAAAGTTCATAACGAATTGTCATTCTTAGAGCTACTGGTGAAGACGACCGACACCAAATGGGAAACATCTGTAAACCGAAAACCCACTCACACGGGACCGTGCTTTTTTGGACTCTGTAATACCATTGAAGGTTTCGAAAAGGAACTAGGCATTTTAAAAATGATCTTCAACGGAATGGTTACTTCAAAGTGATGGTGGAAGAGTTGGCTAGAAGACAGCCACAGCCTCACGAGGAAGAGAAGCCGCTACAACCAGTACTTGTACTTCCCTACATCAGAGGATTGTCAGAAAGAATTAGACGAATTGGGTCCAAGTATAACATCAGAACCTGCTTCAGATCTGAAAATACTATCCGTAGCAGCCTCAGGAAACCAGGCCACTAAACGCGGACTGCGATTCCAAGAATTGCAATTACTGAATACCCTGCGAGTGCGGAGAATCGTACATCTGTGAAACAAAGGGGCCATGGAGAGTTCACATTGCCGAGCACAAGAAACATACACAGCAAGGAAAAACCAGTAAATCAGGAATAGCAGAGCATATTTGGACTCATCAATATAACATCAAGTGGGCTCAAGCTGAAATCATCCACAAGGAGGAACACTGGTTTAGGAGAAAATTCAAAGGCGTCGCATATATGTTGTACAACAACGCATTTAGCCAAACTAGCGTAGAGATACGCAACATATGGAAACCGCTAATCAAGCGGAATACGATCAACTCCCGCCAAACGGTCTGCTCCCCCTAAAAACCGAAGAAGCGGGAAGAGGGAAGAGCGGATAGGTGAATTCAATTGAATGACTTATAAATAGTCAGATCTCGGAGGAATAAGTCCAAAGTCCAGTCATCACACGAAGACGATTGTGGATGCTAACAATCGAAACGTCGTGGAGTAACTTGGTTTGGAATCTTTCGAATTTTAATTTTAATTTCTTGTTAATAATTTTTTAATTTTCATCTCTTGTTAGTAGTTCAATTTTATGATTTTTTTTATTCTTCATTGACAGTGTCTTTTTTCGAATATTTCCTTCCAAGAAACAACACTGAATGTTTCGATGCAATTTCAAAAATCATGTATCTCCCATAATTCCCAAGTTCTTTTGACTTCTCCATATGATACTTTAAACTTTATTTCATGAAGATTCCATTATTGGTTGAAAAATTTTTTCGTCAAGAAACAAAATGACAGAACTGCAAGATCAAAATGTCTTACTTCAGAATAGTTTGAAAAGATCTTCATTTAATTTTTCTGTGATGGGTTAACATACTAATTTTAATCGTCTAGACCTTGTCATCGCCATTTCAGGTCAAAGAATGAAGCGAGCAAATTAAAAAGCAATAAAAAAGATTCGTACCCATCCCAGCATTGTTTCAAGAGAATCGTGAAGGTCGATATGGGTTGCTTGTTTTCTTTTGAGGTCTTCTCGAGTATTCAGTATGTCTGATAGTGAACAGCATTTACGGTGCTGCAATATCAGGGCTTTCAGACGAGAACAAAATACTGTATTAACAATTGATGTAATCAAAAAATTGAAAGATGAAATTTCCATTTTTTTTTATGTGTAACATGTGTGTTGAAATTTAATATTACAACAAAAATTTGAAATTTGGAACAAACATGAAATACAAATCAATTCAAAGAACTGAGATTATAAAAAAAAAACACATCAAAGGTGCTGCTTCGTTCCCTCCTGTTCATAAAAGAGGACATATGCCTCATCGCTCACAAGTGATTTTGGCGAGATTGTATTCATACCACGTGCCACTATATGGGTGTCTGTAATATGCTGTGTAATGTCTGTTGTAAGTAATCCCACTGTGATTTGAAAGTTCATATAGATTATAACGACAAGGAGCCGCATTGTCTGCTGCATAACTGCTCATATCTACTCCATCGGAAGAAAAGTGAATGGAAACATTCAATTTGCCTCTGAATCTTTTCGTTGGGGAGAATCTTTTCAAATGAATTACTAAAATACGGGGAAACTTATAGATTGATAATAACTTTGTACATTTTCTCTTTTGCTTGCACATCGAACACATTGGTTTTTCATCTCCATCCAGAGATTCCTCTCTTATGAAAGACCACAAGCAATGTGACAAACTCAATTGGCCAGTTCTTTGTGGTATGGAAAGAGACAAATCCCAGAAAGGATCAAAGGTTACTGATGAGTGTCCACAGTGTGTGCACTTCATAGTGAATTTTGATTGACCAACGAAATTGTCTTACAATTTTTGAGTTGTTCATGTTCAAATATCTTAGCCAGGACTCTTGCGATTTTCCGATGTCGCTCAATTTTTCGTCAATCTCCGTTACATTCGGTTTAGATTTCTCAGTAATTCTATCGAGGTCCTCATGTAAACCTTCTAAAAGATATCGAAGGAATTCCTGGGCGTCTTGATGGGCAGATCTCATGAATCGAGGGGCAAATCTTTCATTCTGCGTTTTAAAGTAGGCAGTGTTTATTACTCTATCAGATCAATCTTCTGACCATAATTTCTTGATAACTTCTGCGAAAGCTTTGATTGAAGCGCCTTTCATACTAGAAATACTAGTATTGATATCTTCCATATATGTATCCTTTTTTAAATATTCCAGCGACCATATCGTGTTTGATGAACATTGGAGTAGGCTGTTCATGAAATACATGATTCCAATATTTTCCACCCATTAAACCCAAGAGTTCTGACTGAAGAATGTATCATTGATCTAATATTGTAACTGTTGATACTATGTTCGCTACTGCTGTCTGAGTAATCACGGATTCGATGATTCACCCCTTCATGGGATCGGTGGGAATTCGAAGCTAAACTGCCTGAAACTGAATTCTAGAACTTGTTCATATTTCTCTATATCTTCTGATGGGAATTTATGGGGAGTATCACAAGAAATATGGGAGGTTTTATGAGGAAACAATCTCTCACCATGACTAGCGTATAAATATGATTTGGAAGCCACGGGATAAAGAAAAATTTCATCTAGTGAATGTGACGATGAAATGGTGCCAAAAACAGAGGTAGAATCACCCCACGGTATAGTTAAACCAATTTTTTGGATAAGAAAGGTGGTACATCTTTTTTCTTCAGTTTCTTCAATCATCCTTCTGCCAATTTCATTAACAAAATATAAAATTGAGATTCGACAATAAGAATGGTTACAATGAAACAAAAATTATCAGATGTCATTAGAATTGATATTTCTGATGTATCTCATTTTAATGATATCTATATCAATTAGAACCAAAAGTTCCATGATAGAAAAGCATTATATTACCCCGAAGTTGGAAAATGCCTGAAGAATTTGGACTACCTATTCATGAAACTATTATTATATCAATAAATAGTATTTTTAGTCTCTTTGTATGTCTTGACCAACGTTGCATGCGTGAATCAACAAGAGAAAATCAGTGACGAAATGGAGCAGTGGTAGTGCGCCCGTCAATCTCCCTTCCAGAGATGCTTACTTTTCTGGCCGGAGAAGATAGCAATCTTCCCATGGTTATCGCCTGAGTCGGGTCCTTGATTGAAGACAATGCGAGTACTTCATTAAAATTACTGCATGTTCCCATAAGTGGAACCACCTGTTGGCGTGACACCTCAGTTTACTTGACATGTTTTTATGTCGGCATTGGTGGTTTGACCAATCTTCAGAACCGATAACTACGTTTGCAGAATGTCGAAAGTTCTATCAGAATGCCATCGGAAAACGAATCCAGATATTTCCATGATATAAAACCAAAATAATTCATGAACATGGCAAAATAAATATGAGGGCTATCCTGATCATCAAATCAAATTTGATTTAAAAGCCACCGGTAGATAGCTATTTCATAATTTTGGGCATCATCATTACCGGTTAGGTAGCCTTCGATTGAAGACTTACTGTGACAAACCAAGACAAGTACTTCATTGAAATGACCACCAATAGGTGCTTCCACCTATTGGTGGCCGAAATTGGGGGTGGTATGTGTGACACAAACAAATACTGGGAAAATTCTTAGGCAAATTACAACGAATATGTAAACCGCAGATACGTGAGTTCTCTGTATTTATGGTGCCGCAACAGCATTCAATTCTATTACGTAACTGAAAATCAACATGAACCATAAGTTGAGGCCCTTCGGGCATCCTTGTTCAACTACCATGCCGATTTATGGTTTATTGACGTACAGTCGAGCCAAAGAGAAAGTTACTATAATAATTCAGAACTCAACCAGTTCATGTCTCATTGCTATTGGATTATGAATCGAGTGCAAAACAAGCTATTTGCTGTTATCCAACGATAATCATATTCCCAGATAAAAAATTATCTAATTAGTGGGTTGGATCGGAATGAAAATACCAATAATTTCAGTGATTACTTTGTTACATATAAGAGTAATTAAATCTTTCTTATATAGAAATCCAGCAAATGTGGTGGAAATTTAATAGTTTCTCGGTATATAGGGTTGCTTTTGGCTCATAAATTATTGAAAAAAATTGAAAGTATAGAATATTGATGAAATATCATAAAATATGTTTCTGAGAGTTGCTCACTGAATAAGATCATAATTATACTGTTTCATATCGATTAAGATTATGCAAAAATTACCTGATGAATTCACTTTTCAGTTTCTATTCAGTAGTTTCCAAACATTTCAGGATGAAATATAGAAACTTGTAGTAATCCCACTGTCACCAAAAGGTTATTTCACCAATTTCAATATTTTGACAACAAATGTATCAGACATTTCGAAACTAAACTGAATTACTACTGTTATATACTTGAATTAGGAGAATAGTCTGTGAAGATCAGTATCCTTAGAAAATGTACTAATTTTTTTATAGCCTGAACAGAAAAAGCAGTCCGCGGTGTCCCAATATTATATAATATAAGAGAGTCATTTTGTCCATTCCAAAATATTGATTTTTCTTATTTAATTTCAAGGATAGTATATAATAACAAATGCTAAGTTGAGTAATTAAATCTGGACGTGATACAGAACAGTCCCAGAACTTACTGCACCAGAACCATTGTTAGCTTCGAGAAGGTAACACCAGCTTAACTTCCTCAAGAAACTCTGAAAAAATTAACTGCCAAATGATATCAAGAAAACTTTGCCACCATCTGACATCACACTCAGGTTTCACTCACTTGTATACAGATCCTTCGAAGTTAGAAAACAGAACAGGGGCTGCTTCTACCCTAGACAATCACGGAATAACATTCAAACTACCAGAAACAAGAACTATACGCAGTTTGGAGAACCATGTTGATTGCAAACGAGAGAAAAATTGAACATGCTTCATTTTCAATGATTCCTATAGCACTACCGAATCAACTCAAGAACTATACATTTGTCATTAAATTTCGGAAACAAGAGAGCTGACTTAATTATTGAAGGTCAAACATCAACTGGCCATATATAATATCTCCAGATGAGAGGTAGCTCAATACGAAACATAGCAATCTGAATCGAGTGCCTACAAATCCACCCCGAAAAACATGAAACATCAAGGTGTCTTTCTTTATGTCAACGACATCGACTACTTTGGCCATCAGCCACGTGTTAATAACTCCCTAAGCCACCTAGGGCAGCATCATAGCTGCCGTCAGCCACGTAGCAGAGTCATACCAACTTAATCTAGATACATTATCTCTGGAAAAATATCTGGTTAAGGCACAGATTAATCTGTGGTTAAGGTACGGATCAAACTGACGAACTTTCGATCTTGAGTCATCTTTACTCGACTAAAATCGAATTTTCCGTCACACGCCTCTCCACACCAATATCTGATACAAACTTGTGAAACTTAGGAAACAGTGAATCGTCAAATGCCGGAAACTTTAAAATATCATAGGTCAAAGTGCAGTTTCTAGAAACCTTTTTATTCATAAACAGATCATTCACAAATTAATTTCAATTTAGGAGCCACCGGTATACTGCCGTTTCAGCCTGGTGGGCACCATCAGTACCGGGCAGGCTGTTCTCGATTGAAGACAAACTGTAAAAAACCAAGACGAGTACACTAGAACCAGCTATTGTTGTGACACCCAAGTTTGCTTGCCATGTTTTTACGTCGGCGTTGGTGATTCGACCAATCTTTAAAACCAACTGTTAAATCTATAGAAATCTGTGTTTTCGTTAACCAGCTGTCACCCCCTTACGAATGGGGGGTGACAGTCAAAACTGATATATTGATATGTTCATTTTTTCATTTTCATGGAATTATTTTCTAACAGCGAGATTTCCTCTTCTCAATTTAGATCAGACACACTCTCGTTAGTATATGAAATAAGTATCTAAATAAAAGAAACGGCATGAGATTAGAGCAGATATTGTATTCGGGGACTAAATAAATGAGTATCCTTTTTTCTGTTCAAACTTTCGAAACTTTTTCGACTCTTCTTCAGAAAATCTATGGTACAATTAGATATGATCGATTGATAATTGGGAAACAATTGAAAATAGGTACTTACGAAAGGTTAGGTCATGAATACGAAGCCAGCATATGAAAATTGACGTAAGTAACGTAATTATATTACTACAAAAGTCATCAAGTTGTCATAAAAATTCACTCTCGTATTAGCAAAAGCTACTAGTACACTAGTACAAACATCTTTGTTAAAAATGATACTTGCTTAATTTTTCTATCTTTTTTAACTTGTCAAAAAATACAGTGTGAAAATTTACTTCTTCGTAACAAATTGTTAATTATCTGTTATAATTGTAACAAATTAACAAATAAAAAATAGAGAAAAATAATGATTTCTTCAGATTATGAAACAGCAGTTAACACTACTAAAAATGTTAATATTGGTATTTCCAACAAAAATTAATAGTAAGATAATGAAAAATCAGATGTTCAAAAAAATTCACTCGCCTAATAAAGTGCATTTGTTTATAACAAGTCTTCAAACAAAAATTTGAAAAATATTGGCATATTGATGTGAAAAAAAATTGGATCACTGCTTTTTGTTTTTAGTTTTTCAATATCTTTATGGTTCACAAATGACGGAAAAATTGAACTTCAATGAATTTTTGTAGCAAATATTTTCTTTTGAACTTTTGAGAGAATAGTTCCAAAAAAAAAGAAATTTTTATGTTAACATTCATTTTGAGAAAAATTGTCAATCAATAAGAGTATAATTGAGAAGGAAACTGAGATAAGAATTTTTTCGTAGGACGATTATGTTCGTTCAACTATCCAACATTTTTCGATATTCATATTAATTGCGATGAATTATTTTTTATTGTTGAAGCGATCGAATAGGACCGTATCGAACCTTACTATCAGATTTTACTCGTATTTTCATCGTTCAATTAAACTATGAATCCCAGTGCTTTATCTTCGAAAAGTGAGTATTATTTTGTCTGCTCTTCAAGGATATTTTTTTAAATTTTAAATATATGCAGTAGTTTTTGAGATATTCTCAAAAACGAAACCACCTTTTACTGTTCAACTGAATAATTTTTCAAGGACAAAACACTAGTACTACAAAAATAATCCTTAAGGCGCTCTACGAGCGGTGCCTGTGCGAGAGTAGCCATTCACATTGAATTTGAATCGCTGGAGATTAAATACATATGGAAAAACGTTCCACCAATTTTCAGCCAAATCGAATCAACCGTTCGTTATAAATAGTATAACTAACACCACTTTCTTATATAT
>WOGO01007260.1:0-11264 GCA_015342085.1 Leptinotarsa defecta | reverse complement strand
TCTTTTTTACCTTCGTATCGTATCTTCGAAACAAAGCTTCCTATCAAAAATCTTTAAAGGAAAAAATATCCTTAGAATAGTCCAAGGAATAGTTCCTTAATTTTTTGCCGCATGTTTAATAAACACCCTGTATATTTCTTTTTAGTTATTAACTCTTTCTTTGGAACCAGTTTTGTGAATGGAATATATAAATCTGTGTTTTCACAAATCTGGAAATTCACTGCAAGTTAGCAAAAAAAAAATTTAGAAGACACAAACACAGAAGATACCGTTTAGTATTCATAAAATTCATGATGAGATAAAACTTTTTTTTAGAAAATAATCAGAATCCTTTGAATATTTGCAGAATTACATTCCCAGCGGACCTTTACCTGTAGTACCAGCCGATGAGGATGAGTGCAGTGAAGAAGATGAACTTGAAGAAGAGGAAGAAGAAGATTTCAAACCAGAGACAGTCAGTCCTGATCTAGAGAAATCCTCATTAATAGAATCTGAGAAGCCAGTTTTAATTGAATCGAAACACAGGTGTGTATAATTTCAATTAAGTAATATATTTATATTTCAGAGGTATGACAATTCGTATTTTTTAGTTCATCCTACGAGGTCAGACAAAGAAACAGGGCACAGAGAAAAGGAACCATGGAGTCTCAAGTGCGGGATATGAAACGCCGTCAACAAATAAATGAACAGTGGACTCGATTGAAGAGGTCTTTATACTTACCTTTAGTTGTAGGAGGCTCTCTACTGTTGGGCGGAGGTCTCATTGCTTATATTTATTACAAAGATTGAGAAAAGATCCCGTCTCATTTTTTTGTATTTATTACTTATTAGTAAGGTTGTTGACAAATATGAAAGAAACAGTGATTATTGCTTTTCAGATGTGTCCACGTGTTTTGTATGATTTGGAAAATCTTTTTGGCAGCTTCCTAACAAATGTATTTTAGAAATCGTACAAAACTAAAGATGAACATGAAGGGGCAAAAAATCACTAGTTGCTCATTTATGCTTTCTTGAAAGTAAGATGACTCATTTATGGGTTTTTTTTCAAAAGGATGAATGTTTTTTAGTATATTTTGACATAATAATAATAGAACACTTTGCTTTATTTCAGTATAATATTGAATATTCAATTTATTAATAGAAAATATTTGAAAATTGGTAATGGTTTCGAAAATATCACAATCCGTATTTAACTGCTTGCTACTACACTAATTATCTTTTTATTGAATACCTTTTTGAATTATGTTTCATTCTTAGAGGAATTAACCCTGTATCATCTTGTTCGGAAGTAAAGATTACATATTTGTGCAACCTGAAATTTTTATAATCTGTTATCTATTAAGTTTTCACGAAATGTTTTTGGTAGCACTGAAAAACTTTATTAATGAAAATGTGACTTAGTAAATGTTTTCTTTTGTCCAAAAGTCTTATATTACATATCACTAATTCCATACAAGAGAATTATAAATATTTGTTGGACTTTGAGAACAGAATCCATTCTTACAAATGATTTAAGATTAATTTCTGTGTGTCGTGGGAACAATTTTACAATCACACTTATAAAGGTATTTACGAATACCAATTAATAATCATTTGGTTGAAATTAAATGCCTGAACAAATTTCTTAAATAACTGTATTCCCTTTTTTCTGAATCTTTCAGTGAAAAAGGATGAATCGCATCAAAAAATGAATTTATTCTTCTGAAACTCACATCAATCATAACACCACTTATTTTGTTGAAAGTAGAATCTCACTAAAAATCTCTGGGATTCAGAATAACAAACGACAATAGATATAACAATTTGATAATTATTATCATCGCATGGCTCAACCTAATAGTCTTAAAATCTTATTTTGAGAGAATTATACAGAAAATATATTTTATATTTGTTTTTGTCGTTAGATGGGAGTATTAAAATGTATTCTAATTGAATTACACATTGAAACTTTTTCCAGTAAAATGAATTTGATAATATATTTTTTTAAATTCTGATTCAATAATATTTGTTTGTTAATGATGTTGATAATGTTCATGTATAATTATTTGTTTATTTTTTGTTATTGTCCCTATATAAACATTGTTTTTTCGGATTAGTAAACGTTAATAATAATAATTTCGCTACATAAAGAGTTATTCAAATTCGAATCTTTCTTTGCATGGTGATCTCTGTATCCAAGAGATACAGAGTAGTTTAACTTTTGGCAATATTGCCCATTTTCAGGCTCTGGTGAATGATACCGAAAAATAGACTTTAGCTATTTTGATTCTGGAGATACATAGGAAAAACTGAAAATTTCGAAAATCTTTCATTATTTGCAGGGATATTGCTTATCTCTTTACACTTTTACTTCGGAACTTGTTCGTTATACCATCACGTATTCAAAAAACGCATTTTAATGTGAGATTTCCACTTGAAGGTACACAAAACCGCGACACGTGTTTCGCTATAAGTTAGTATTTTCGAGCGTCACAATACTGATTGTGGTTGGTGGGATAATTTGATCCGGGTTTTCATTGTCCATGTCGTGTCTCTCTTCTTCCGATACCGTTAATTCAAAAATTTAGCAACCAAAAAGTCTTTTTCAGTAAATGTCTGACTTCAGGAGATATATACCGATAGTAGCGAATCCTACTTCAGCCTCTGGAATGGTGGCAATTTTTTGGAACGCTTTTCTGAAATGCGAGGCAGTATTGTTCTTATCAAAAGATTGCACACTTGCATGTAGCAGCTTTAAATGGACTATAAATGGAAACGGTTAAAGGCTGAATTCTATGAGATCCATGTGGGGGTAGTGATAACATTACTATGTTGTTGGTTTTGCAAATATCCCTAAGCCCCCATAGAGATATGGAGAGATAAGACAAGCAGTATGGGTTCGTTCTCTGACGGTTTTGTAAAATTAGCGAAATGTTTTAACACAAACAACACAAACAACACTTCATTTATCCACCCATTCTTTGAGCACCGGTATATAGCATCACGTGCAGGGAAATATCACCATTGGTGGAAGGTAAACACCAGTATCACTTACTGCACACACGGCCATTACATTTTCCTTTTTTTGACGTTTTTGACCTTTCTCAGTTACTACTTCACCTGGGTCTTGTACCGGGGAGATATTTTTTTGTACTAAATTCAGTTTTACGATATTATATGAACATTGCGTACATTATTATATGAATGTTACATATAAAAGAAATTGTTACAAAAATACAGATCAAATTTCAAGGTGTGCAAAATTTAATGACACCCTGTAAAAAATTATATGATGACATTCTGATAGATAATGAAAGCTTCAGCAAAATGTAATCATAATAAATATCTCTGCAAATGATGAAATACAACAAAAAAGGTATTTTTAAATTTTCAGTTTTTCTCATATATCTCTTGAATCAAAAAAACTAAGTCGATTTTTTGATATCATTCAATAGTACCTGAGAAAAGGTACAATCTACCTTACAATCTACCTATCTCTTACCTTTCACGAGATCCCCACTGCACAGACTTGAATTTGAATAACCATGTAAGAACAATTTCAATTTTTGTTCACCTAAGTATAAATCTGTTTTAAGCAATAATTTTCATCATTCTTTATACTCAACCGATACCTCTTCATTTTATGAAGAGAATAAAGTATCTTATACCGGTCAGATCACTAATTTGTAAGGAAAAATGTAATGTATAATGCTTCTTGTAATACTTCAGTTATGTCTCATTCAATGACATGTGTAATAGAGTGATGGGAATCTCAGGACATAAGTGAGTCGCATGATGATTTTGACACTTTGATGAAAAAAAAAAAAAGATATGTGATTTTGTGATTACAAAATTGAAATTTTTATAAAAGCACTTTAACAACTTACAGTAACGAATGGTTTCATTATAATTCAGTTGGAATTTTTTTATACTGATTGAATTTCAGCTACAAAATTGACTATGCGACCAATACAACTGTAAGAATCATAAAATTGAAGTACGATAATTTTCAATTTAAGTCGCAAAACCATGTTTTGCATTTTTCACTGCGTAAATTGAAACACTTGGAGCTAGGTTTTTAGGAGATTTCGAAACTGGAAATTGAACAAAGTTCATCAAATACAAGGTATTACGAGGAATTACTTATTTTTCGTTACACACAAAAACATTTATTTTTGAAAAGTTAAAAAAACAGAGATTCCGATTCTTCCCAGGAAAGCTTGAGAAAGACAATAAAAATTATCTTGGTAGCATAAAATAGATCTATTGTCGTTGGTATGAAGCTAGTTTGTCAATTTTTTTGAGTCTGCTGATGAAATTGAGGAAATGATACTTCCTTTCTAAAGGAGAAATATTTTTAAAAATTCATTACGAATTGTAAAGGAGTGCAATGCAGTATACTTTTATTTTCACATTACTTTACTTAGAATTATTAACCATCGTTTTTGAAATAACCAATTAATCGAGACTGGAGGTGTTTACTTTCAATATGTTTTCTCTTCTTGTTTTTTGTTTTTAAGAAAAAAATATTTGGTTCTGTATTTTTTGTTGTTATTGACTCATTCCAACATTCCCCTCTCACTAGACCTGTGTGAGGGAGAAGCGTTTGTATTGGATTGATTCTATGCCAGAGGTTTCAGTTCCACGTTTCAGTTACTGAAACGTATAGTAATTACTACAACTGACCAGTTGAGGATACACTGATTATTGATAATTTTGTTTCTGCGAATATTCAAATTTTGTTGGTTACCCTGTTGAAAAATAACTCATTGCTGAGTAAAGTTTAAAGTTTAAATAAATTTGGTTTACATTTTGAATAATTAATTATACCTAGTATATCATTTGACAATTTAAAATAAATATTTGTTTGAGTTTCTTCCATTTCAAAATTAAAAAATTGTTAAAAAGAATTCATATTCAGAAATTATCAAACAAAATAAATCATATGAATTTGTGATCTATCAGTTTCAAATTCATTGTCACTGCATACAGCCAACTTATTGTGCGTATGCAATGTTTGAATCATATTACTTTACCCTCATTATAGCGGGTTCATACAACAATACCTGAGAATTGAACCTAATAATTAGTAACTAAGACTATACTTGAACATAGTGGCAGGTTTATGTACATGTTAACACTGCCACAATTATCCCTTATTTGGTATTCTATTATATTCCTGAAAAGGATTCCATAATAGCAAAAAAAATATTTAATATAATTTCTTTTTTTTAAATTATTATAATAGAAATGAATTTCAAACAATTATTTTAAAATTTCTGTGTTTAATGACAGCTGTAAATATTTCAATTTGGTGGATGTTTATTTTCGTTTTGACTTAGGCATACTTCCTTATTCTTAGTTATTGATTTTAGTCTTAGGAGGTGTGTTACTCAAACCCGCTATTACCAGTAAATTTTTATTCAACTGGTCTATCCCAACATGATAATATTGAATGTGTGCACTGAAAAATATATATTTTGTTTTAAAGAGTATAAATTAATAATTCTATTATTAATTTTTGCATTATGAAAAAATTCATATTAGCGATATTTTCAGTGTTTTGATTATGATTATATTATTGTTTGCATATATATTTTTTCCTTAAATAACAAATGAGCATTCAGAGTATTCATATGCAACTCCTGATCAAATTCCATATAATGGGTGTTATGAATTGAGTGAAAGTAGTTACACTTATTGCTAATTACAACTGAAATTTTATTAAATCAATAAGTTCAATCTTAAATTTTGAATTTTCAAGTTATGGGTTCAGGAGAAAGTGAAGAGTTTTCCAAACAAGAAATAACATGTCTTTAGCATCAAAATCAGTATTTTTCTTACTATGAAAAAATAGTTGTTTCGAGAAGTACCTAAGTAAAGGATATTCTTTCTGTATTCTATTTTTTTATATTTATAACTGCCATTGAAACAAACTTGGTAAAAAACAAACGTGCTGTTTTTGTATAAGTTGAAACTGATAATATTTTTTACAGTATTGAGAGAAACGTGAATGATTGCTCTAAAACCAAATACTCACTCTTATAGTTCTTCCAATACAAATGGGGATGATCTCTTTCACATAATTTCCGAAACTTAGTATTATTCAGAGTTTTGGATAAAAAATGTGTATTTTTAATACCAGAAAATTTTATTTAGAGAACTTTTGTTTATTCAAGTCACAGAAAACTGATTTTAGGATCGAAAAGAGAGATTCATATAATGTAATATGACTGAAAATAGTCAATCTGGTAAACGAATTGAACATTTATATGAAAAAAAAAAGTTAGTGTATCTAATACTTAGAATAATTTTGCAATCTCAGTTTTTTCTGTATTGTTTGTAAATGAATAATGTATGAACATTTTGGAAATAATTGATAGTATCTTAGCTACAACTGCCATGAGTATTAAAATGAAGATGAAATACTAAATACACAACACTTTTTACATGTTTCTGCGGTAATATACGTGAAAAAGGTTTTGTACACTTGTGTTTTTACATTCCTGTGTTAAGTGCCTACACAAACTATTGAAAGTATGTTGACAATATAGGTCAAAATTATGTTATATTGATTTGAAATAAGGCGACAATCGGTTTGTAAATATTTTTAGTAAACCGATATGTAACTTCATTGTGATTATTTACTATTTTCTCAAAATTTTTATGGATATTTAATAAATATATTTGAAAAACATAACAAATTGTTTAATATACCTTAGTTTCTTATTACAGGCCTAAAACTTCACTCGAAGACTGACATTTGAAATTTTTTTGGAGAAGACTGGACTATGAAAAATTCAGGTTAGTCGAAGATAAATTCTGTGGTCTTACCTTTTAACAAGACTAGTCAAGATTACTTGAATCTATCCTATTCATAGAGATTCCCATTTGTTAACTGTATGGCTATATTTATGCAGCTTTGCATTTGTCTAGTCTCTGACTTTGATATTCGAGAGCAAGTAATAAAGATCTGTTATTGATTCAAATCGTTATTGAACTTTGAAAATACATTAAATAATTGTACCCCTTCAGCTCATACATATAACCCTTATTTATTCAAAATTTAATTTATGTCAATATCTACATTAAATTTAATTCACAACATCGTAAATGTTTGTAATTTGTATAATATGGTCTTGATTAGTATGTTAAATATAGATTTTTTTTCTGTTTTGTGATCTCAGTCAAAACTAAGACGTAAACATCGATAAGAGGGCAGCTGCATAAATTAGGCTTTGAATTTTAAGATAGTTAATTGTGATTTTATAAACACTATTGGTTGACAAACTCGATTTTGTTACATGTTTTAGGTACAATTTGTTCATTAAGTATTAACAAGTTTCAAATGAATCCAAACATCTTAATAGGAAAATTTTTTCTAGGTTATTTTCATTACTTTAGTGGTATGGAACATTTATATTTATTGGCAATGAGTAATTTGTAATTTGATATTTCATTTGGCCTTTTCTACTTGTGCAACAGTTTGGACACAATGACAACTTTCAGTTGACTGAAATTAATTTTATACTGTGTATATTTGTTAAAGGTTACATTATTTACTTCAGAATGGGGTTTGGATATGAAGGTTTTGCGATACTGAAAATTTTCTGTGATGTGCTTAAAATTACATCATAGAAAAAATAAATAATTTCTAGCTTAATCAGTCCTATCAAATCAAAGAAGTTGTGGATATTAGGCGGCTCTTATATGATTAATATTATATTTTGATCAATATATTCAACGTCAAAGGGGTGTATTGAAATAACAATATTGATGGTAATCCGTTCTATTTTTATTGAAGGCTCATCAATATATTGAGCCAGCAGCAATATTATCGACATATGTAAGAGGTAATGCATATGGTGCATTACAATGTTTATGGTAGAAATCTTAATGTGACTGTAAGTAATTCCAACGGTGAAATGGCTTTCCTTATAATCGTATCCTGCTTTATCATAATTGGAGAAACCAATGCAAATAGGTCTAAGAAGCATTTAGTTGTTCACCCATTCCTAAAATTTTTGTAGCCAGTTTTTAATTCACTCTTGTTTTCCTCGTCTTTTCATTATTGACTACACATTTGAAACTGGCACTATTGATCAATATTGATGAGTCGTGTGAATGTAACTGTTTTCTTTATCATATTTCCTCAATAATATTGATCGTGTAAGGTCCGCCTTTTCGGTTGAATATTAAAAAAGTGTATTGTCATTTTCAATAATAATGTTTTTATTCTATCGAGAAGTACAACAAAAATAGAAAAATATATGAACCTTCATGAATATATAAATCAAGGCAGAGTTCAAAATTCTTGTTCAAAAACAAGTTTTTAATATTCCACTCAACCATTTATATGACATCAATTTCAATTATTTAGCATGCCCTTAATAAACTGGTAGGTTTATTTTTAAATGAACATTGAATTATTATCTTTGCACAGATATGCATTACTTTAATATTAACACAATGTTTTTTGTTATATTTATTATATCTACATTTGAAAACTGAAAATAAAGAGTAATTTTTAAATAATGTCTAAATAGATCCGCTTAAGTTTTGAAAATGTAAGTATAGAGGAAAGACTGAAAGTCAACGGGAAAGAAAATGAAAAAAGTGGAAAAAATTCCACACCTACTTGTTTTACAATAATAGTCGTTTGAAACTAGAATTGTCACACTTATGTTAGGCTATTACTATGGGACTTCAGTAGTGATTATTACATTTTTCGGGTTTCTTAATTTTTTCAACTCGAATCAATTAGTTTGAATTTGTATTGTTCATTAAGATAAAATATCCAAATTTTGACACTGCTTCAAAGATTGACACTCTTAACAAAAAACTATTAAGGTAGGTAGTTCACACAAATGTCCCATTTCTTTAAAAGACAAAACTAATATAGGGGCCACTTATAGCAAAAAAATACAGTGTAAAAGACTTTTATATCAATATGTAAGACATCCGTTGAGAGCTCTAAGGAAATTATTTTGTAATAACTAAGGTGAGTTTAACTTTATTGAATTCTACTATTGATTATGAGAGTAATATAGCTAATAGATTAAAACTGAATTGTAATTCGTGCAGTTGTTCATGGATTAATTTTTTTGATCAAGGTGTCAACAAATGGTTTAAAAAATGTTCTACCTTTCTCTCTCTGGGTTTTCTTGGACTTTGCTTCCGTACGGCGCTTTAGCCTTCAAAAAATGTTTCTGTTACCAAAAAAAGACATTGGTGTCAATCTATGGGTTTTTAACAGGATTTTTTTTTCTATATTTCTTCTCATTAATACTTTCATTATGTTCGTATGGCTATCTGTTCAATGGCTCTATCTGATTTACAACCAATGGATAACATCTATGTCAACGTTTTGAACATATGAGTGTTTACTTTGGGTTTTTCTCAGGTTTTGACTCGTCGAGTTTTAAATTGTGGCAAAGGAAGGGTTTCCAGAAGAAAACGAGCGATTGTTGGAAAACACTGAAAAATTGATGGCAGAATTCAATTGGGAAACGCCGTTTAAAAATAATCGACCAGCGAGAACATGGTATCAACTTTTGTTTGACATGAAATTCTGAAATAAGTGCAAGAATACCGGAAAATTTAATGCTGTGTCTATTGGAATTCAGAAAATTGAAGAAACTGACAGTGAATCACTGAATTTGAATAAATATATCCTTGGGGAGTTAGAAAAGGAAAAACTTTTGTTGGAAAAATTTAAATTTATATCTGGAAAAAAAAACACAGCGTACACAGGAGAGTGCCAAAAATAATCGTTATTGGGATAAACCATTTCTGAGTGATATAAGATTAGACCTGCCCTTGAAGGCCAATAATCAGATTTTTTCGTTCCCATTCAACAGAATTTTTATGTAGTCGGATTCAATAGCAACGAAGAAAAAAAGAGAAGAAAAACCCCCTTTGGTTGTGACCTCAAAGCAGTGGCAAGAATATTATGACAAAACAGAATATAAGAAAAAAAAGATGAATTGAAAAAAGCAGAGAGTTGAAGGAACGCAGATAAAGACAACGCTAAGAGAACCTACAATTAGGAAAACATTAAACAAAAAATATCAGAAAGAGCAAGACAGATAGTTCATCTGAAACAGAAGAATCAGAAGAGTGGAAAAATTTGGGTAACACATGACGAAATAAGTTTATTTCATACGTCTAATCTCGACCGAAACCCGTCATTTTTGGAAATGGTGGAAAGTGAAAACGGATAATTTGAAAATGAGCCCAAATGACCTTGTATTGATTGATTGATTGTATTGATTGATTGAAAGTTATGGAGAGCTGTGATCACGATAAAACTTTTAGATTTAATGACACTGATATTGGTGTGATATATTTTAGTGGAATAACTGAGAAGTTAGATTGCCCAAAATTTAAAATATCAGGTGATAGGCTTAAAAATGAGATTAATGTTGATGGGTGGTAGAATGGCCACATTTTCTTCATATTTTCCTCAGTTATAGGATGAAAAACTGACAAAAATTTTGTTTCTTGTGATTTCTGAAGTACCTAAATAATCGTATCATTTATGTTTTTCATTTATTATAGTAGTCCTACCATAAGAAATATTGAGTGAGGTTAACTTTTCAGCTAATATCAACCATCGCTACTGAATATGTCAATAATTGTTTCAAAAAAGTATGTGCAAATACTGGGTATTTACATGCTTCTCGAAATGATTTTAAGGCCCGACCTATTTGGAATCCAAATGTCATTGGTGAATATGTATAACAGTGATGACACCAACTGAAATTATTGAAATGAATATGAAAACGAATTATTTGTCAACTATTGGTGCGTATAAGTGTCAATCTTTGGAATTCGATTCTCATATGTCAACCTTTGGTGAAAATGCAGGATACATAAAAATATTTTTTTTAAATATTGGAACGGTATAATATTTTCACAACATGTACTCTTATTATTCAGAACTCTTCTCATGTTTGAAAAGTTGGGTATATTGAGAAATATGGCCAAGAAAGTTGAAATTCTTCACTATTGTGTTAACTATTGTATACTTTATATTGAGAACATCCACCATTTGAAATGAATACTTATTTCATTCATTACGAATTAGTTTCTTGTTGTCTGTAATGAATTTAATATGGAAAACTATAATCTTTTCTGTAATTGAAAAAGTTATTGTTTTATTGTAATGATGCTCCTTTTCTCTTTCATATCCCGTTCCTAAGTACAGTGTATGCTATCAGGACGTGTGAAATAGATTTTTACAGAGACTTTCTTTGTTTTTATTCTCAATGATAACACCAAAG
>WOGO01007259.1:0-11264 GCA_015342085.1 Leptinotarsa defecta | reverse complement strand
CCGTGCTAAAATTTGCCAGTTTGTCATCAGAACATAAAATTTTCACAGCTCCTGAAAGATCTCCATCTGATACTTTATTGATCACCATCTTGATTAGGATAGACTCCGGATTTGTAGATTTCTTGATAAATTTTATTTCAGCATGTTCCAATGTTGTTTGATTCAAGTTTTTTTTTATAATACTTGCTAGAGATATTTTACGTTTGGCATTATTATATGGAATTTTGAAGTTTTTGTAACCAAATGAAAGAAGTTTCTCCCAGGATTCGGTGGAATTGTATTTGATACATTCATCGATGGTATTCGAGAGGACAGAAGCAGAAAGAAATCTGGCAGCTTTCGGTATCCTCTTAGAAATGATAAAATTACGTTTCAAAGCAGCCATACTCTTGTGGAAAGGTATGCGAACATTTTCGTTCTTTGAGACATCGATGGTTTCGGTAACAAGAATATTGGTATTATTTCTTGAATTTTGATGAACTTTTCCATTATGTATCTTCAAACCAAAAGAATTCTTAAAAGATTTGCAACAGGAATCACAAAAATATGTTGACAGTGACATTGACATGTTACCCTCGTTCTTATTATTCTGTGATGTATTATATTCCTGAAATGGATGTCATATGTTCTTCCCAACAGTTTTTTGATCCCATGAAACCATATTTGATGATGTTTCTATTGTCCAATATGATATAAAATATGAAATTAAATCAAAATGAATAGCTGAAAATAATAATTATATTGAGCAAAAAACCCTGAAATGATATTTGAATTTTTTTAAGAACAAAACACAAGCACTATAGTGCTTCCATCCATTCGGAGAAACGTTTTCAGGAAGTTTATTTCACATTAATGCAGTTCTCCAGGTGAAGTTTGGGATGTACTGAGTTGAATCTCAAAACTATGAACAGCAACAGTCCATCGCGTACTTCTGATATGTACCGCTCTTGGTGGAATCAAATGTGTTAAGTCACTTGAACACTTCCCGTGAAAGAATCTATAGAAGAGAGGCAAATCTCCAACATTTCTTCAATGTTCCAGGCTATCAAGGTTGCATGCGATGTTCGCGTCTCCAGTCAGATGTATCCAGGCATCCAGGCTGAATGAAATCCAGCAACTTAAGGGTATGTTTGGGTGCAGAGCGCTATACAGGGGAACAATACTCCAAAAAAGGTCTGATCTGAGCTTTATAAAGCATCAAGCATCTTTGCAACTCCAGCTACATAAATGTGCCAAGACATGTTGGTTTCAACCCCGAACAAACTTATAGAAACAGAAAGCGAAATTGTCTGACCTGACATTATAATATTCTTTTTGGAAACATTTATCTTTTTGGAGGACACCGATGCCTGGATTTTTGTGGCATTACAATTCGAAATCACTTCTAGCTCCTCATTAAGATATGCATCCTCCTGCTGCCGGTGGAGATGCCTCCGTAGCGATGTCCTGGAATCCAAATGAAATGACAAGACTGGTGTGCTGTCGTCAGCAAAGTAATATATAAGATTCTTGTTGTTTTTCAGGAAGTCGGTGATATACAATATAAAGATGGTTGGAGACAATATGGATCCCTGAGGAACCGACACTTGCAGGGAACGCTCTTTCAGCAAATTGAAGAGCCATACACAAAAAGGATCCGACAAGCCATAGCATTGAAGTTTAGCCAGCAAACCATCATGTCACACACGGTCAAAGGCCCTGGAAATATCAAGCGCAACAGCTCTAAAAGGTAGCCTGTTCATCTTCGTTTCTGAAAGCCATATTGATGGTTGCTCAAAATATTGAAGCGTTCTAAATATTTGAGGATATGGTGGTTTAGGACTTTCTTCTTGATTTTTGATATCACTGATAATAAAAATAATAATAATAATAAGAGGTAACTGCAGTCAAAAACTCTCTCCGCAGCAAGTATCAGCACAAACTTCGACAGATCTGGTCATCGGAACTGTCGGGGAAGAACAAAGTTGCTGCAACAAATATGCTTGCCATTCCAATCTTACTCTACTCGTTTGGAGTAGTGAAGTGCACTCGGGAGGAGCTGTATCAACTCGACGTGAAGACCCGAAAAATGTTGCATCTCTATAGGAGTTTGCATCCCAAATCATTCAAGCTGATAAGCCTGATGTAGTCGTTCTCAACCACCAGAGCAAGACGATATTTGTCGTGGAGTTTTCAGCTCCTGGCGAGATCGTTCGAAAAGAGAGGGAAAAACGGATAAAATATCGAGATTTTCTCTTCGAACTCCGCAGACTCTATCCAGACTACTCTTTGAAGACGTTTGTCCTGATTATTGGAGTCCTTGGTGGAATGATGCCCTCTCTACTCTCGAATCTTTAAATCATACCAGCCTGCCGCACTATAGCAAAAATCTTAGCCGGACAGATGCAGAAGACTGTCATTCAACATAAGTTGATGAGAAGTAGTTTACTGTAAGAAAATTGTTCAAACATACGGATTAAGATGGGACCCAAGTTTTTTTTGTGAATGAATGTTATGAATTGAAATTTTTTAGTTTTTTTCAGATTAAGAAACACATTTTTTCCATTATTTATGTATTTTACATTTGAAATTCAGAACACCAATCAGCTTTTTGATTTTATGTGTATCTACAATTTTCATTTCACTTTATTTCACTCATTAAACATTAAAGTGCTATGCTATTATGGATATCCTTTATATAATTTGACATTTGGAATCTGTTGTTTTTCTGATGAATTTCGAAACATTAACATTGACAAGAATGTGATGACAACAGTGGTTATTTCAACAAATCTATTTTTTTGCGGAATTAAGGACTTGATCTTCATGAAGATCCCATAGAAATTTGCTTTTTGCTCAAGAGATCACATTGTAATAATTCGCAAGATATCCTTCACAGATAGGACAATTGTTCTCTACGTTATGTGAATATACCAAAAGAACAATAAAATATAATTGAAACATAAATTTCAAAACCGTGCTTCATATTTCCGCATACCGAATAACAAATATCAGATCTATCTAGCAACTAAAAAATTTGTAACTCCTTATCCTGGCCTTGAATTTTACGACAGTAATTGTTTCGACTGAATTAGCTGAAACATCTATGGTCCCTGGAATTCCTGAGTGAAACTCAGAGTTTCTGTTTTTAGAAATGTTTGTGTACTCTCCAATAAGTATATATTCTACCGTACATATTTCATATGATTCTGCAAAATTGTTTTGCAGTGGGACTTTTTTGAATCATATTTAGAATAGAAGAGAACACCATCATTCGCTTTTGCAGTAATGAGAAGACATAGTTTATACTATATTTTTTGATGAACTTGAAAGGGGTACATTTTTGTTAGACCAAGCAAAAAAAAATTTTCTGTAACCTTTAATATTTTGTCTAACAGATTTTCCACGATCTCACAAATTTGATTTGAAGTGAGACTTTTCCAAATCTAATTTAGAATAGATTAAAATATTTTCTCAATTCATCATCGCTCTTTTTTATGGTAATGAAGAGACATAATAGTTTATAGTATGATGTTTACAGTGTATATAGTTTTACCATATAATTTGATGAAATTGAAATAACTTTTGGGAAAGAAATGTTTTGGCTTTCTACTTCTCAATTTTTATACAAAAATTGTGAGAATTTTCCACATGATACTATAGTGATTCTACCCGGCTTTGTACGGGTAGTAGAACATATATGCCTATTTTTTTGTATAAGTATCGAGTAAGTTCATACATGAAGATTTTTCTTCTAGAAAGTTCTAGAAAACTTCAGAACATTCGAGTGTAGTCAAATCATCCCAGAACTTTCTGGAATGTGCAAGAACAGTCCGAAACATCTGTGAAAATACCGAAATATCTCAGATCATTGTGAAACTTTCATGGGAGTTATATGGAATGATAGCTTTCTGTCTAACTTCCATCAATGTGGAAGGTTCTTGTGTTGACGTGAAAAGCGTGCTTTTGAAGATATAGGGGATAAAAGTTTTTTTCTACAAAAAATTTCAGAACTGAACAGAATATTCAAGAGCCATGACTGGCACTTGCAATTTAAGCCTTCAAACGTTCCAATAACGCTTATAATATTCACTGTTCATGTCATTTTCCTTCTCAAGATAGTCGATGAATATTACACCTCGCACATCCCAAATTAACGAGGCCAAGTTTCGGACGGACGGACAAGGTTCAACAGCTGCTCTCCACTCAGATGACGCTTGTTTTGATTCTGGAGTGAAGTGATGGATCCATGTTTCATCCATTGTCACAATATCGACCCAAAAATTTTGGTTTGTTATGTTTAAACATGGTCAAACATTGCTCAGAATCATTGAGACGTTCTTGTTTTTGATCAATAATGAGCTCTCGCGGCCCCCATTTAGAACAGAGTTTTCTCATAGTAAAATGCTCATGCCATATAGAGTCAACACGTTTTTTAATAATATTCCTACAGTGTCAGTTAACTCACGCAACTTTACCTTTCATTCGTTAAACAGATTTTGTGGATCATTCTGTTTTCTGCCTCATTTGGACGTCCACTGCGTTCTGCATAATCAGTGTCTCTACGACCATGTTTGAAGTCAGCAAACCAACATTTAATTGTCGTTTCTGATGGAGTGGAGTCCTCATAATACTTTTCAAGTTATTGCTTCGCTTGAACGGTATTTTTTTCCATCCAGAAGCAATGTGAACTGAAACACGAAATTGTTTTTGATTCATTGTTTTGAAAATAACAAAATTAGTGTCACTCTTAGCGAACTCATTAGTAGAATATCATGAAATTTCAACAGCCTTCGTTTGAAGGTATGTACTAACTGGAAAGCGAGAATTCAACAATAGTAGCGCTATTTAGGTCCGATACTTTTCAGCCCAGTAGTATGTACATTATTTCAGATATTAAAATGCACATAGTAAGATAGACATATATTAGCGAACTACTTTTTTGAACCTAGAGAGAAAGAACGATATTGACTGAATTGTTTTGTTGTATTAAACTGATTAGGCATTACTTGTGATGGACTGTTATTGCACTAATGAATATTACTGAAGTTTTTCCCAACACCAAAGCATTATTTTAACACCTCGACACGAGTCTCGATCGCCAAGTGATCATCTTCAAGAGGAAGATTGAACTCTTCTCGAAGATAATCCTTTAGGATAAAAGCTCATGCGTGTAACACCACAGCAATGGACTTTCATAACTAACCCCTTCATATTCCAACCAATTAACCAAAACATCTTCCTCTTGAATCACTCTGTGCACTTGTGAAAACTGTATGAAAATCTAAGAGGTAAAGTTAGGTCCAAAGTGAGTGGGTCTATTCGACCCTCCACCGCAACCCGCAAGGATTTATTGTGGCTCACAACTTTTCACACTCGACCAAACAAAAACCCAGCGTCTTAATGAAACCCATTAGTTTGTATGATTATTGCTTTTTCAGGTAAGATGGTAAGAGTACGGCTCTGCCGAACTCCAAAAACCTGATTCAGTTCCCAGAGGAACAGGCACAAAGTATGTGCTCTGCTGTTTCATCATTTTCCAAACAGAGGCGACAAACACTGTCTTCCGACAGTCCGAATCTTTGCATATGATTATTCAAATTACTGTGGCCTGTAAGAAGGTCTGTTAGACATCGTAGTTAATCCTTACTGTAGTCCAACAACTGTTTGGTATCAAGTTTCGAAGGGTGAATAAACGCTTTGGAGTGAGCCAATCCTGGAAGATTCTGCCAGAAGTCCATAAATTTTCTTGTCACCCAGGTGTTCATTATTTGTTTGGCAAAGCCTAAAGCGATACCAATAACAGGTTCTGGTCCGATGAAGCTGCTTGCAGCACCCTCCTGTGCAAGTAAGTCAGCAGCCTCATTGCCCTCCAGGCCAGTATGGCCAGGAATCCAAACCAGAGACAATTTGTTGAGTCTTCCTATAGGGAAGAGTCGGTTTTGGCAATTTGCTACCAATTCAGACGTTGCTCGGTAGGAGCCAAGCGCTTCCAATGCCGCTTGATTGCCCGAGAATATTTTTATTGACTTGTGTATGAGGTTGGATTCTTCCAATCTCTCCGCACACAATTCCGCTTGTAATACAGTCGCATAGGTTCCTTGGCAAGTTGATATCTCTGTCCTGGGTCTGCAACTGAAAACTCCTGCACCAATAACTATCTGCTCTTAATATTTCCTTCTCCCAGAGGATCCAGTTTTCTCTACTCGGAAACAGTACATTGTAAGGCAGTTCGTAGTTGACAGTTGGAGGCATAATGTCGAAGGTCATTTCCAGAATGATGTGACTTCCAGTGTCAACCAACAGTCTGTTGTACTCTGTATGAAATTGATTTGTGCAATTAGCAATATGCACAAGACTGTATGCAGTCCATCTAACCTCTGCCTCCAGAAAAATGTGGAGAGGAGTAGATTTAGAAAGATCTCCAAGGTTGCTGACGGTGTGGTACTGATGGTACCACTGATGTCCAGACAAGCCTGTCTTTGTAAGCCAGAGAGCTTCGCCTGGGCCGTTTTCTGTAAAGCCTTCGGCCACCAGGCAATTACACCATAAGTGATCATTGGTCTGACAATCATCACATGATTCCAATAGATTTGTTTGGGACTCAAACCCCAAGCTAAACCACAAATCCTTCGACATGACCTTAAGAACAGTCTGGTTTTGTGTAAAACTTTTTCCAAGTGAGCGTTCCAGGTGAGTGTACCAGGTGAGTGCTCTAGGTTAGTTTTTTATCAAGGACAATGCCAATATATTTCACCTCTATTCCAAATGGAATGACCTTACCATTGACGGAAAGTGGTGTCAGATCGTCTGATTTTCTCCTCCTGGTGAAGGGATACAAGTAGTACTCGACGTTTATTATTGCAAAACAATATCTGCAAAATAATTGTTCATTTGATGAAATCTCTGTTCTCCGAGCGCAATTTTTAGATGAGGAAACAAAAAGAAGTCGCTTGGGGCTAGATCTTGTGAGTGAGGCGTATAGTCAAGCAGTTCAAGCCGTATGTTCCGTCTTCACCAGTTTTCTTTTTATTTATTTTATTTTTTATTTTCATTTTCTCCCTTTGTGTATTTGTCTACGGATGATTTTCACTCAATTTACAAAATTTGTATTTAACGCGAAGTTCGGGTATTCTGATTAAATATATGGAGCGCTCCTCGTATCAATATATTTGGTCGGTCCCTGAAACAGCAGCAGAACAAAGGGATTCGATATATACACTCGCTACAAAAACATCTTAGGTGATTCAACAACCTGCTGAATAACTTAAGAAAGTTGCTGGCCAGCTAGTGTTGTGTGATCCAACGGGTTCTTACGATCATCCTCCTGGAACCAGAATTCTTTCTACAAGCCGCTACTAGAGCCGATATACACTCAGGTGAGAACCACAGCCACGTAATCTCTCTCGCTCTTTTTTTTGTGTCCTTAACAAAATTCTATTGAGAACTTTCTCAAATCATACTATCCTATGTTATACTACAGTCCACTTATCTAATGAAACTACACCGTAATTTGTGGATTTTTATCATGGCAACCGCCCAAGTGTGAGACGGTGCGTTGTCTTGGTGAAACAGGATTTTTTTTGCAAATGTGGCTATTTTTCCGCAAGTTCTGTCTTCAGCTTGTCAAGTAATGATGCGTAGTATGCTCCTGTGATGTTTTTCCTTTTTGAAGATCCATTAAAATAACTCTATGACTATCCCAAAAATAGTCGCCATACCTTTTCCAGCCGAAAAACCAGTTTTTGTTTTTTTCTGGAGTCGGTTTCCCCTTTGCAGTCAATGTTTGTACTTTTGTTTCGGGCGTATAATGTTGTGTCTAAATTTCATCTACATTAATTAATCGGCGCCAAATCTCAGATTCATTGCGTCGAAACTGCGCCAACAGAGCGTTGGAAATATTCATTCGAATGCGTTTTTCGCCCAGCGTGAGCAAACGCGGCACCCAACTCGCAGACAGCTTTCTCATGCCTAAATGTTGATTTAATATGTGACAAATAGGTTTTTTTGACATGTTCATAACGTCTGCTATTTCTCTCACTTTAATTCGGTGGTCGTCTAGCACCATTTGATGAACTTTGACGATGTTTTCGTCGGTAGTTGCAGTTGCTACTATTGATTATTTTGTGAATCAGTGTGAAATCTGATTCTAATCTTCTATAGGCCAGAGTATTCAAGTTAGAAATGTCCCATTCAACTTCAACAAATTTTCGAGCCTAAAAACGATTTCAACTATCCTATACTGTTAATTCTGTTCAAACACACCGGTAACAAAACTCCACCGAGTCACCGTACGTAGTTTTCCGTTTTTGGTGAATGAAATTGAGAGAAAGGACAGCTGTCTCAGAACTCAAAAGCTTTGCAGGTGTATTATGCTTTGGAAAGTTGAGTCTGCCTTTTGTTGTACCGAGGTAAAGTTTAGGTATTTGTCTAGATTAGTTTTATAGAAGAGAAGTATGCATGCGCCTTGGCAGTTGGCAGAGGGTTGAATTGAAGTTTTGGCTCTGCTTTTGAATATATTAAATAATACGAAATTATGAACACTCAAGGAGAGAAGTAGGTCATCTTTATTTCACACTCGAGTTGTGCTCTACACATTTTGATTGTTTTCTGCAATGTTTCCCTACTGGAAAATATGTTACTGGAAAATATGTTTGCAGAATTTCCTCCAACACTTGTTCTTTATTTCTTTGTCTTCACATAGAATATTATCGACATTCCAAACATAAATAGAAATGTAGTCTTGTTTGAATTGATCAAACAATTATTTTTCTGATTCATTCGAGCGTTACTTGAAGATCCATAGTAATTTCAAAACCTACACCTCACGATTAGATCTCCATAAACTTCATTTGAGAAATATATCACGACATGTTTCGCTAACACAGTAGCTTCTTCAACAGTGATTTGAATTCTACAAGTTGATTCTTTCGCTAATATTTATATACCACAGATAACTACAATCGAGACTACCTCCATGAAATAACCTAAACCTCTACAACTTTTATATACCCCAGTTACCTCTTCAATTATGATTACCTGAAGCATATTACCTCACTTCTACTTCAACAATACTACCTCCTCAGTTTTTATGAAAACAAGTTCAAACAAATCCAATGACCAATTGGTCATTGGATGTTTGAATTTTTAGGTTTGTTGATTTTCATTGCTTCCAAATAATTCAGTTTCAAACCTTTATTTTTTGTGTGTGAAATTTTGAACTCTTCGTTAAAGATATGATTTTCTTCTAAAATATGATTTGGATATGGTAAACTTGTTTTCTATTTTACATAGCTCATATGATGTTCCTGGATTCGATTCCCAAATGTTCTGCCAGTTTGACCAATATATATACCTTAGGACACGTTCCACACTTTAATTTATATACTCCTGATTCCTCGAATTTGGATGTTTTGTCTTTATTATTTTTAACTAACTTTGCCAACGTATTACTTGTTCTATATGTAGTTTCAATATCTCCTTTACTGAAAAATGAAGCCACTTTTTCTGTTATTTGTCCAAAATACGTTAAAGCTGCATAATTCTAATTTTGATTATCTACCTTATCAATAGGAAAGACTTCTTGAATCGCTTTTGCGTAGACTTTTTTGGAAAGTATTTTGTTCACTAATTCAGCTTTAAACCCATTGCTCACTGCAATTTGTTTGATGATATTGGGTTCCATATTGGAATTATCTGTTCAAAGAGGACCATTAACTAATTTGTGATACATGCTAGTATAATTATCTTTATTATTATCTACTACATTTGCCTTTAGGGTACTGAGTTTGATAGCTGTGACACAAAAAGAACTTCAATTGAACACTACTCTAGTTAAAACATTCGACTGTTTAAACAGTTGTTTCAGCCTATTGGGCTTCGTCAGTTCCGGGCAGGCGGTCCGCGATTGAGATAAAATGTGAATAACCAAAAAATGTACTTGAACAAAATAACTGTGTGAACGCAAGCGAGACATAAGTAATGTGACACTCAAGTCGACCTGCCAAGTTTTTATGTCAGTGTTGGTGGTTTGACCATTCAACCGATAACTACGGTAGCAGAAATTTGGGAAGCTAACCTGGAATGCCATCGGAAAACGAATCCACATGTTTCTAGAAATGATATGATATCGATAAAGGTTAATGCAGTCAAGCTGCTAGCATAGTGTTGTTGATGGAGTTGTGCTTGTGTTCATCCTATACTCAAAAAGAACAAAACTTATGTTTATATAACTGTATAATTTATCTTCACCTTTTGAAATCTTTACTGCCTCCCAATTCGAAGTCCTCATAACGTAAGAGTCCATCTCAAGAAAATTTGTCTTTTATCTTAAAAGGAACCCATAGCCCTGCCCTCTATAATAAAGATGTTTTGTTTTTTCTGACCTCAAACTTTTTTTCATTTCTACTGATTCTTTAAAAAAAATACAATATTCTATTCAATTGAATACTAACTTCCCGGTCATATGTTTATATTTTTCCCAGACTGCAATAACCACTAAATTTTCCCCGCCAAGTAAAATAACATTTGCAGGGGAAAGAAACAAGAAGGAATAACAAGCTGTCATCTAATAGGGTGTCACGTTTCGAGATCTGTTATTACCAACTATAAAATATAGGACGAATATATCACACACCTGATTTACCCACAAAGCTCTGGAGTGATTTGTAGCGATGACAAATTGTGACTTTGTTGGAGATTTCAGAACAGTGTCATTTGGTGGTTATTTGAGAAAATGCGGGGTGATTTGACACTCGGCAGGGTTTTATATGCTCGACCGTATAGTTAGATGTGGCGAAGCGTATGTTTATTATCACCGATTGGATTGATGACTTCATTTTTTTTCCTGCTCTACCACAAATAAGACATAATGAAAAGGACTCAATTTCTATATCATACGTAGAAATGTTTTATATTCCATGATTTGTTGATGACAAATGCTGATTGTTATCAAAAAACATATGCCAACAACATGAAAAACAAAAAAGACGATACGGAAACGTCATAGAAAGGATCGACAAAAGACTCAATCCAAGAGGCTTCTCAGGGCGGTCCGTTGCAAAACCAATCGAAAAAAATTTGAGTATCATGAATGATTCGCATGTATCTGTATATATATACAGGGTGTCCCTGGACTTCCTCTTTTCCTCTCGGGAATGTATAGATGGGGTCAAAATATCACCAGTACTTCATATAACTTTTTTTCCTAAAATCCTTCGTTACCAAGTAACGGGCCCTCGAAGTTACAAAATGAAAAATGTTTTTCTTTGATAACTTTTCAAGTG
>WOGO01007258.1:0-11265 GCA_015342085.1 Leptinotarsa defecta | reverse complement strand
ATTATTCTTTTTTACTTGTTTCAGGGATTTCAAATCTATTCATATAGTAGACAATGGAAGTCCGAACTAGTGAAATTTAGCGTTAAGATGTTCCTGATTCAATGGCGAAATCTTATGTGGTTTGTGCACGTTGTTGCATTTGCTCTGGCACGCGAATATTCAAACCAAAAGTTTCATAATCAGTTGATAGGTCGTGAGGGAGATCCCCAGACTCAGTCTTGGTAATTTCCTTTGAGGACATCTCAAGACTTTGATGTTCAGTCAACGAATTCAAACTGGGAAAGAATTGCAAAACCGTATAATTATTTCCTGTGAAGCAACAAGTAATACTCCAGCAATTTTCAAAGGACCTCTGGTAGAAGTCCATTATATCTCATAGTGGAGTGCAGTAGATTTGCGAAGAAAAAAAAACTCAAAGTCGTCTCCACAATTTGATATCACCATCAGATGTTTGAACGGTAAAAACATCAATCAGTAAATATTTCGAACCTATAGAGGTTTATCATTAGCTAATTATTTGGAATTCTACAATAAAAGAAGAACAACATAACTATACTTGATTCAATGAAGTATAAAATACTTACATGAAGAAGAAAATATTTTATAATGGAGAAAATAAAACTGTCACATGTTACTTATGAAACAAATGGTCACAGTAATATGTTAATAATGATGAACAATATTTTTCCAGGTAGCGAAAAACGAAGAAATTCATAACATCATATTTCTCTGTGATTGAACTATGGGCGGCTTGAAGCCCAATGGGCTTCTCCATGTCAGTATTTTATATTTCATTGTGTTAACTATTGTTATGTGGCTCTTTTTTTATTGTAGAATTTCAAATAATTATCTGAAGATGAACCTTTATATGTTCCAAACATGTACTGATTGATGGTTCTACCGTTTCAACATGTCATGGTGATATTGAATTGTGGAGACGACTTTGAGTTTTCATTCTTCGCAAATTTTCAAAAGAGTACGCGAGTCACTGAGAAGTAGTGCTGGAGCTTACATACGTGCAGGAGGCGAACATTTTGAAAAGTCGATTTGATTTTGGTACTTTTTGTTCATAATAGTTAAAAATAAAAAATGATTTATTATGGACACTTATTATAAAAACTTAGTGATTGATAAATAGTATGAAAATTGTACCATTTCCTAGATTATTTCGTTAACACAATTAAGAATTTAAAAATAGGAGGAAAAATCGAATAGTGAAAAGAAAACAAATCCATTTTATTTTCTATCTCAAAAACCGTTCGCCGGACAAAAAAAGGCAGGGGGGCATTTTTAAGAGAAGATAGAGGGAAATTACAAACAAATTGCATTTCCTATTATGTGAAAAACCTTCCAAGTCTCAACTCATCTGAAAAACAAACAGATAATTCTAAGAACGTTGTTTCGATCCTCAAAGCGTTCCAAAGAAAAATAATACAACCCCTTTGTCATGAAAACAAGGTCTCTTATTCTCGATCGCTTGCCGGAGGGAAGAAAATTAGCTTTTGATTTGCCAGTCGCTCTAAGGAGTCTAAAGAATAAGTCGTTCATTTGATAGCACTTTGTTCAAGAAGTCTGTGCACTAAATTGATTGTTTATTAGGGATTTAAACAGTGGAATTGTTTTGGAAAACTAATTCGTTGAAATGTTAATAAATGCTGGATTTCTTAAAGAGACGCAAGAGTTATAAAGGATTAAAATCCTTGAAACGTTCTAACTTGGATTTGATAATATTTGTTCTCTGGATATTTTTTCAGAAGAACGTCGTTACAAAACAATTTTTTTTAAATTTATTTCTGATGGTATTGAGCGAGTGTAGGTATCTGAAATATGTTTCACACGGTCGAATCTACCGAACTAAGTCAATTGAACATTATATAGAGTTCGCTAGCCTTCTTCAGCGTTCCAAATTATCGAAGTAGCTTGTGATATCTAAGTCTTTGATTAGAATGCCTGCTTGCTAGCCTAGGCTATCAATTTGCAAGCTCGACTATAATAAATAGTTTTTCGTCCTTGGTATATTACTAATTATCCTTCAACAGAACCCTGGTGTATAATTAATAACGAATAAACATAGTTTTGAAGCAAATAGACTTGTGAAAACCTTATATTATATTATTAGTATAGTTAGTGCTAAAGCATATAATGTCAGTTCGCCTTCATAGAAAATTATGATGAAAGTGTCCTTCGTTTCGTAAGTTCGTAACCAATGTGAATGGAAAAATTTATCGCTAACTGAAGAAAATTGTCTATTAATGACATTATTTACCAGCTACGAATTCAGTATGAAAATATCAAATTTCACATACAGCCTAACTGAAATAATAGGTAATATTTATATGTTCCTTCTTCCCACAGATACAATTTATTTTTTTAGCGAACTTTTTTGGGTATATTTACCTTCCACAATCTGAAAAATATGAAAATTATTATGGAGAACTTTATACAAATGTAGAAAGGGCAAACTTTTCAGTTTACCCCTATCAGTTACTGCGTGAAATCAAAGTATTTTTCACAAAGAAAAATGTTCTATTTATCAGTATCTTGTCGTATTCAACAATTTTTCCCATCAGAAAGATGGGAAAGAAATAATACAATATTCCTCCGTCTTCAGAAATGCCAAAAAAAAAGTTTTGTTCATTTCTGAAGACCATTGGTGAAGGAGGAGAATATAAAAAATTAAAGGAAAAAATAAATTACGGGTGATCTGAGTTCGGGAAGTGGGAGGAGGAGGTGAGTTTTTAAGGGTAAAAAATGGTTTATCAGGATTTCTGGCAAAACTACTGAGAAAAAAAGTTAAATGACAAAGTTGCAGGTAACAAAAAGATCAACCACTTTTGTATTCCCAATTTTTTCACATAACCTCAAAATCTATGTGAAAAAATCAAAAAACCAAGTTTTTTGTTTTTTATTTTTCTTTTTAAAAAATAAAACTTCTACGAAATTTGGTGAAAGCCTACCTTTTCATGTCTCAAATACACTGTAATTTATTTGATGTGAAATATTCATTTTTTCACCTTATTTCGACTCAATATCAAAAAAGGGCCCTAATTTTCAATCGCAAATTCTCGCGTCAAAATATCAGTTTTTTTCAAAAAGTCGGTGCGCTTTTTGTTCGTTGAAATCTCTACTTTTTAATGGCGTGGGAAAAAATATACATTACTATAGTAAATGTTCTCAGATAATGCAAACATTCGAAAAAACTCGAATTCGTTTTTTTGTTTAAAAAATTATCAATCTCGGTCTAAAAAAGTATTTTCTTCTGAAAGAATATCTACTATCATGGCTAGTATTGAAAGTTAACGACCAATGGTGGGCTTGGCGCACTACTTTCCGTTAGTGGTAAATTCCCCCAATTTGTGGCTGAATTCCATGACTAACTTCACACTGGTAATCTCGTACAGAGTTATTACGATTTTTTTATTTCTCATTCTGATTGCTTAGAAATATCATTAGCAATTGCATCGCTCATGGGATAATAGATTTGTTTTTGTATTTTTTCAGAGCAGTGACAAGCAATAATTTTCAAAAAAAAAATGGTTTGCCAATATTCACTGCCTTGAATATACATATCTATTTAATTAATGAAAGTATTTTTTCAACAGTTTTTGTTGATATTTTGTAATTATTTGATTATCAGATTCCAGAAAAAAATTTCAATGTTTCATGTGTTTCAATTTTTTCAACACGTTTGATTCATCACAAATAAATGAAGAGCTGATCCATTGAAATTTTTTATCAATAATCTCATCCAAAGTCTTCAAAGAAAGAAAAACAATTCAGAATGCAAAATATTGATGTTACCCTTCAACTTGATGAAAACATAATTGAAACGAAAACTTTGTTAAAATTGTTTTGACAGCTACCTATTGTTCTTAAATGAATAATAAATAAGTAAATCTTTATTTTACTTTTTTTGACAAAGTTATAAAATTTGTATAGGAATCGTCAAATAAAAAAAAGAAGAGATCGGAGACTAAAAGTTCCTGAAAAAAAGATAATGACAACTACCTACTTATACACATAAATTCTTCGAAGCAATAATAACAGTTATCAACAAGAAAATCCTTGAGTTTTTTTTTTGAAGATATAGGTACAAGCCTTTGGATTTTTTATATAATATCTGGAAGCAAATTATAGGTACGTGGAGCCATCTGATCGGGTGATAGAAAAGGTAATTTAGTTTTTGCAAATGGTACAAAAATATTGTTTTTTTATCTTGTATCAATATTATGCTCACATTTATTTGGTACAAACAACTTGTTCCTATTCCCAACAGACAAGCATAAGTCAAAAATTAAAAGACTGGGAACAGTTAGAATTCTAAATTTTTAGAAGCATTTCTGCATGAATCACGGTTACTTATGTCACTAATGATAAGTATAAGTTTTTTTTGTGGTGCAAAGACGTCAGAGCAGCGAGAGGAAAGACCCCAGAAGCATACTCCATATCTTAGTCTGGAATCAACCTGAGCATAGTACAGCCTTAGCATCTGATCAACATTCAAAACCTGCCTGATATTTCGAAACTGATATGAAATAGAGTTAATTGTTTTGATTAGGAACTCACAATGGTCCTGCTAATTCAGACATTCATCAATGTGAAGACCTAAAAATAATTTTGAGCTCGTACATTATATTGTGACTGTGTTGGAATTATCAATTTATTCAACTATCCACCAAGTAGGTACCTAATGTAATGGTACCGGTACCGGTTTTCATACCATCCACTGTTCCAATGAAATTTCTCATAAATATTGGTGGTACAATTCCGGGACGCAGTCATTTTTTCAGTAAATTTTTGGGATATTTTCAAAAACGAGAACAACTAAAACGTTAATAACTCATGTAGGGAAATATTATTTTCATATTTCCGTGCTCGGAATCGCACGTTGAAAGGTAAGACCTCGTTAATTCTCCGCTGACACAAGTTCCGACTCATGAGGATTGTCGTTCTTGAATTGGCGTGAGCTAGTTAACTAAAAAAATGATTCAACTTTTGCACTATTTGTTAGCGCAGCTTAGCTCAAATATTGGCTCAATCAGATGGGGATAAACTGAAATGTGAACTAGCTTTTGTGAATTAGACTATATTTTGTTTCGTTTTCGACGATAGCTGAAGTCATTGCCAACTTGATTTCACTGTTGGGCAAAACATTTCCGAAAAACGCTTCTGAATGAGAACATATATTATAGTCCAAAGTTATACAATGTATTGAACAGAGTTGGAAGACATGGCTCATTCATTCAAAATGCAAAATTTCAGTAAGGTGTTTCTCTAATTTTGTGAACAATGCATGAAAAACGCAAATAATAAAAAAAAAACAATAGTAATAACATATAAAACGCTTACCTATTCAAATAGGTGCTTCCATGTATGATTCGAAGACGAGCTTATATGCAGGGTGTTCCATTTGTAGCATTACATGCTACTTTGGTATTCTTCACTTATTTTAACCAAACAAAAATTCAAATCTTGGAAGAAACAGTTCTATTCAAAACCTGTTTCTCTCAAAATTTTTTCAAAAGCAATAACAATCAATTCTTAATGGTATAGAAAACAAATGAACCATTTCAATGACCAAAATATAAAACGGTTGTTTCATTTAAAAACCAAGGGAATCAAAAACGCAATACCTTGTGTATCCGAAACTATTTTCAAAACATGGCCCTTGTGACGCCATATATGTCAAAAAATCATTATTAGACTCCCTGTACAATTCAAACCGAGGCATTCAAAATTGTATTGAAGTTGAATTTCCATTGGAACAATTGGACTATATTTTCGCCAAAACTTTCCCACCAGAAAATTGATGCGGGTTCCATTATTATTCAGAAATGTTTAGATTCAGTTGGTGAATTCTAAAATTTCCACATCGATTCGTTGGCTTCTAGAATGCCTAGCAAAGAAAACCACAGTATATTTTCAGATCGAATTTCGTATTCCAACTTCTGAACTTTGCGAGGAGGAAATAATCTAACATCTGAGATTTCCAATAAGAAACGCAGAAAGAAACAGTGTGCGTTCGACTCGGTTTGTGTATTTCCTTGCAATTTACTCGGATATCAATTTCCAGTCAAATAATTTAATATCGTTTCTTCCGAGGCGACCCTCTCCGATAGCTAGAACTTGTTTTTGCGAGAGATCAGAACTGCCGACATAAAGGATATCTTATCCCAAGATTAAAAGGAGTTTCAGTGACTCCTGCACACGAGTTTCCAATCTAATATCCGGTATATATCTCTTTTTCTCCCGTCCCCTTATAGGCCAGTCGACAATGGCACAATCTCAACCATGTATGTTGTGGATATCGTATACCAGCAGAAATTTTTGGAGCTTATGAAGATACAGATTTGGTATAAATGTAATGACCCAGTGGGTGACTTAGATCAATTTTTATCTTCAACATTCTTATCGTTATAATCTGAGACACATTTTTATAATTTTTTTTGTTGGATGTCAACGGCATCGACTGGTCGTTAGTTTTGTATTCTAGGTAATTAATGTTAAATACTATTCGAGCGTCTCTGAGCCAGATAACGTTGCAAAATCATCTGAACTTTGACTGAATAAATTCCCTCGAGCAAAATATCTGGTCGAGGTTGGAATCGAACCCACGACCTTTCAATCATGATACGGGCGCAGTTCCACTGCTCCAATTAATCGCTTATAGTAAATTTAAAGACGTTATCATACTTTCCTCCATATGTAGCTTCTAATGAATCAATTTCAAATCTACCTACCATAGGGGTGGCTTCAAAGTGAACTTGAAGAAATTTTATACCAAAAAAATGTTTGTGAACACTTTCCTGAGTCTTATGAATTTTTGTATGCTGAAACCGCATTTCACAGCAGTTTCTTTATTACCCACCATTCTTTCGCAATATGCTATCAATTTATTACCTAAAAAAATATGGAAAATTTATATACAAGTTTAGTTAGTCATATTTTTATAAATCGGTTATATTTTGGCTTACAGTCATATTTGATTTCTGAAGTTATAATATAAAATGTTTGAATTATATTTTTTCTAATATTTCCACTCCCTTGATGTAAACTTCATTGAGTAGCTTTTCTTGTATGAATGGCTTTTTGTTGTTCTTTCTGAAGTGACCAACAGTAATCACCCCATTTTGATATTCCACCGTTCCTGATATCGTTTCTCCATCTCTTTTATGTGCGTTCCCCTTGCTCTTCACTCACATCACCTAAGTTTTTTGGCATCAGCCAACCAAGAATTTCAAACTTGTTTATCATGTTAGCTACAATAAGCTTACAGTTCGAGTTTTAGGCATCACCCAATAACTCAATCACAACTTTTTTAAATGATTTCCTAGCCTCCTGTTCCTTCTTATTCATTGTTGCTTCGAAGTTTGAATCGAACATTAATTGACGGATATCAAGTCCGACGAAAATCGATATCAAGTCCGACGAAAATCCCTTCTTTCAACTTAGCTTCTGATAAATGAGGAAATTTCGCTCACAAATATTCAAAACTGTCACCATCTTCAGGCAAAGCTTTAAAAAAATTGTTTCATCAAACCCAACTTTATGAGCAGTGAAGGTAGAAGAATCTTCTTGGGGTCAACTAAAGCTACGTGTGAAATGTATTTTATGCCAATTCACAAAGTTTTTCTCAAGGGCCAATATTGATCCCTTGCTCTGCTGTCCCATTCAAATATAAAACATAGAAACTTTGTGAATCAGTTTTGTTGACCAAGGAGCGTTGAGACAACTTTTAAATCCCCACACAGTATGTAATCGTGAGCTGTATTGTTAATTTTCTCTAAGATGATATTGAGATTCTCGTAAGATTCCTTCATATGAAGTGAATGTGCTACAAGCACTCAAGCATAATTATGTCCCTTATTCAACAACACACCTTTCAAGCTCGTATTTGATGTTTCGATAAAAAAATCTCCATTTTTTTTGTATTCAATGCCAAATTCATTCATTAGACTTTTAATTTCATGGCAGTAAACCAGATCTTCGTCCTTTCGAAAATATTGAGTGAATTGTTCATATCTTGCTCTATAATGGCAAATAGATGTTCCAGGTTCCAATAAATGTTTCTCTTTTAGTCAAGAACCGAGTAATTGTGTTTCTTCCTCAGTCAAACCGAAATCTCCAACTGAATCATTCAACTCTGATTGTGCAAATCACTGTGGTTTTAAATTGTCTGGAATACACTGGAAATCGATTGACTTTTGACTATACTCATGACTACACTGTACACTGTAAAAACTACCAATAACTTCAGGTGGCACAGGGACAGGAAAGCTCGGTCCATGTTCTATTGGCCGATCAGCAGATTTTTTTCAAACATTAATACTGTAAAAATAACAATCATCTAAATGATTTTTGCTCTGTCCATATCAGGGGTACTGCAAATTTGAAAGCTTTTTTTTTATACTATTTCATCAGATCTGGTAAAATTTATAAGATTTACCAACTTCAAAATATTGAAGTAATTAAAAATGTATCTTATACATTTTGGTCCATAATCTTTATTTTTACTCAATAGTGAAATCTGAGGAGTTGGTGAGTGATACAACTTTTTTTTAATTTTTTTTTTTTGTACTCAGGACATCAAATTACGAAGGAATCAATCAAAATCTTCGAAAAAGTTTTTAGGTTGTTGGCCTGTTTGAAAGAATCATTACTGCGACCGGTGTTTGTGAAAGAAAGTAATCAAAGAATTTTCATTGAAAAACATGAAGTAGTAGCAGGTAACGGTTCACCTTTTATAAAGCTTTATATAGACTTTATATTACGTGAATTTATTACAAATTCGTATACTGTGTAATAAATTGTGCCTGCAATACCATTTTTTTGAACAGGATATACATGTTGAATATATTCTCTCCTTGAAGCAGTTGAGTCAACAGGTTTTCATTCGAAGAATCAAAAACAAACCGAAAACTTTAATGAAAAAATTATGTATTCATTCCTTATATACGTTCAATCAACACGTATAAAAATGAAAAAATGAAAAATGAAAAAAGAAAAAAGATGACATTGCCCGAAACTTGATGGAAATCCATATTTTATATGAAAACGTTAGAGAAAGCTGCTGTATAGCAGAACACGTGTTGTGGTTTTGTAAATTGTCTAGTGAAACTCTCCCAATCAATTGTTATTTGTTACTTGTTACAGTTCACAATATTAGAAATGTTCAACAAGCAAGTGATAACTTATTTGATGAGTTTGGTGCTGGTGAATGGAAAAACGTTGTGATGATGATAATAATAACAATTATATTTATGTTATATTTGACAAATAGAACATATGTTAGCATCATCAAGTACCTACATAATAACGACAAAAACATTCAAAAATTTACATGCAAGATAAACTTGGAATACGATTTTTTGTACAAGTCTCTACAAGAACAAGTACTACGAGCTCTTGATGCAAAAAAGTTTTTCGAAGTAGAATATTTCATATTCACAAATACAACACAAAAATTATATAATTAATTCAAGTGATTATTCGGAATCGGAAAGTGAAAAGGAAGTCGACTATATTGAAAATGAATAGAAAACTGTATATATGAGTGAATTTTATAATTTCGTTGTCTCGCAATTTTTTTATATTTCAATCGTTATTTTCAGAGGTATACTTTGTTTTCAATTGAAACTTCATAATTCTACCTGTAAAAACATAAACCGTCATACTAAATCAAATTATACACATACTTCCTGAAAGGAATTTTCCTGTTCTAGTACCTATAAATGATCCAATGAATATAACAATCATGAGATTGGGTTTTCCCCCAAAGAAAATGTTTGTAAGAAAATAGTTATATAACCATACTAGCAGACCCGCGGCCACGCGTTCTTTGCCTAAGGTTTTTGTTATATTATATTGTAGTGAACTATTTAAGAGGAATGGTAGGAGAACATCAGTCACGAGGACCACTATGATTTTTTACATACCTAGATGCCATTTGTAAAAAAAGATGGCGACCTCCATGACAGATTTTCTACTACCGTAACTAGTACAATGAAATTATTATTTACGAACGAAAACGGAAACGTTAAAGCTGGTATAAAAATCCACTGGCTTGGGATTTGAGGGGGAAGGACTTTGAACACGATTGATTAAAATGTTCGTACAGTTGATATTAAGCAAAAATCAATACAAAAGAACTAATTTTAAAATGTATTATTATTTTTATTCAGGTAGGTAGGCAGATAGTCTTAAATCTTCAACAATAATATTTATTATTTTGAATTATAAATACTTTCAATTTCAATTTAAATTAGCACTAATCGGTGCACAATATTTTTGGTTAACCTGTCTAGCTAACACAAAAACACAAATAGATTCGACGGTTTCCCTACAAGTGAACATGCAACATATAGTTGCCCATGAGAAAAACTTGGATTTTCCAAATCTAAACCATAAATGGACATTGTTTGGCCTTGAAACTCATTTAAAGACATGGTAAAAGCTAAACGAATTGGAAACTGTAGCCTTCTAAAAGGTATGATAAAATTTGAAGGTATCATTGGAATACGTGGAAGCAGGACCACTTTTCCTTTAAACTTCCCAGTTGAAATGGTTGCTTCAAGAATATTTCCGGTGATCTTTTTGATGACCAAACGCGGACCGTTGAGGAGGATTCAAATTACTTAGGAGAATAATAGGGGAACCAATCTTTAATCGAAGATTATGTGGTGACATTTCAAGAATATCTAGTGAATTTAAATATTCAATTGCAAAATTTACACTTTCAATTTCATTATCAGTCTAAGTAACACGTGGCCGGCTATACTAACACCAAAAATTTTAAAAATAAAAACAATTGATTTTCACGGTATTTCGTTTACTACAAAATAAATTTAACTTATACTTTAGCTTCAACAGCACGTCGTGGTTATGCTATTGAACTGTAGCTTGTATGACACGTTTGTAGATTTAACATAGCAGCGCCATCTATTAATTACTTACTCAATCCAGTCAACAGATATCGCCATCTGTTAAAATCGTTTGGAGTTAACAGATAATAATTTTGAATGTCAAATAATAGACAAATAATTTGCAATAAAATAATATTGCGACAATAAATTAAGATGTAAACTATCCTATCTTTCAAGTTGGATCAAACTGCACACGGTGTACAAATTTGACTAAAATCGGTTAAGTAATTTAGGAGTCCATCGCGGACAAACAACGTGACACGTAATTTATTTACAGGGTGTTAATTAAGTATGTATCATAAATTCAACAGACGATTCTTTAGGTAATTTTAAGACGAAATGT
>WOGO01007257.1:0-10205 GCA_015342085.1 Leptinotarsa defecta | reverse complement strand
CGAGTATCATTTATTTCTTTAACATTTTGTCTTATTTAGATTTTCAATTCTTATCTAGCTAATCCAAATTGAATACTTTTCTAAATCAGCAGATGAGAATTCTGGAAGTGAATTGTTGAAAGCTATTGTTAATTACAGTTATTTTCTTTGCATTTTATTTATTCAGTTCACTTTTCAGATTAAATTTCTGAAATCGAAAGAAGGAACAGCCATGGTACAAATGGGAGACAGTGTTGCAGTTGAAAGGTGCGTTCAAAACCTCAACAACGTTGTAATTGGAATCACAGGAGCAATCCCACTAACACATCGCTCGAACAACATCAACGAACAACAGCTATTGGATGAAGAAAATGCAAAAGAGCATAAACTACAGCTCGCATTCAGCAAACAACCATTCCTGAGTGAAGTTACAAATCCTTATCCATTACCCGACAAATCTCCATCTTACAAACTTTACATTAATAATAAAAATAACCGATTCATGAATCCAGCGATGGCGAGCAAAAATAGGATTCAACCGCCAAGTAAAGTGAGTATATTTGATTTTTGTGACTATTTTTGTACCTCTTCACCATCTTTATCCAATTAATTTTTTAAACAATGGCTACCAGAAATGATATTTCGAAAAATTTCAAGATTCAAGTTGGGATAATACGGAAAGTTTTTCAGGATATGGTGTTTTTGGTATTTCTGACATATTGGGGATGAGCTAAAACATTTGTTTTCATCTCAATATGCAATCGCCTTCATATATATGAAATCCAAGAAGTATATCGAAACTTTCGTATTTATTTAAATGTTTTTGAAAATATTTTATAATCGAATGGTATTGGTCCCGACTCCCATTGTTTGAAAGGATTAACATTTTTGTGACCTGAATCAAAACACTTTTTGAAATTAAAATGAAGAGTATTAGAAATGGAACAAGCAAAGTCATCAAGACAAACTGATATAAGATGAAAAAGAAAAAAAAATTAAAAACATTAGCTTTCACGGCCGGAGTTACGATCAAAGAGAACAAAATTCGAACTGGTATGTCGTGGTTGAATGGAACTTGTAGTACTACTGCGGCAGACATCATCATGTGTTTACTGAGAGCACGAATGTTATATCTCGAAGTCTCGACAACAAATGACTAGTAAATTAAAATCATTATGTATTGTTAGGTAGGCTTTCACGGCCGGTGTCGAATAAATTATCTGATTTTTTCTGGTTAATTAGCCGTGATTTGCAGGTATTTGTACTTGACGTTTCGACTGCTACTGCGGCAGTCATTATCAAAGGCGATGGTGCAACGGACCAAGTGCTCCACATTGCTACGATACGCCAATAAAAATAATCCTGGTGCGTTTGTACTTATAATGGAACTAGATGTCGGACGATCGACTGCTCTTGTACCCGAAGTATCCGACCAAATAATTCAAGTGTTCCGGAAATTTTGCCGATTCTTGAATTCTCGGAATCCGAAAATCCAGCTCATAATGAAAAAAGAAGAGGGAGGGGAATTGCTTCTCTGGATGTTATGGTGAAAATACGGAAGACTGGAGCATGAAGTATACCTACAGGAAACCAACCCATACGGACCGATATTTGAATAAAAACTCCGGAAGGACTATAAGAGAAAATGTGTCATCTGAAGAATGGATTTCTGGATAACGGATATAACGAGGCCGAAATTAACCAAGCCTTGGAGCCATATAGAAACACTCCACGGTGACACTGGAGCGAAAGGTCAATGGAAAAACTTTTCTGATCTACAAAGGCCAAAGGCGGTGTGACGGGCCTGATTGAGAGGACCCTCGAAAATGAAAAACAACGAGTCATAGGGCCATTTTCAAGCACAAAAGAGCGATAGGTCAGCAAAAGACCCCAAGGATCCATTAAGTTCCCCAATCGGTCGGTAGCCTGGCGGTTCGACGTTGGTGCTTTGTTCACTCACTCGAATTGACTGCCGAGTTGGTCGGTGGTTCAAGCCCTAGTCTGAACGATCGATTTTCACTTGCTGTCGTCCAACCCGTGTTAAAAATTACACGTTAAAAAGTAAGACCTCGTTAATCCTTAGCTCGCACAAGTTTCGACTTCTGATGGTTGTTTAACGGAAAAAACAGAAAACAGAAACAGGAGTATACTGAATACCGTGTAGTTGTGGCTCGTTCTACATCGGATACACAAAAAGAAGCAATGAAACAGCGCTTGACTGAGCATAAAAGAAGTTACCGCTATGGCAAAACAGATCATTAAAAACATATTTATACTAAATATATTCCAAAGTACCTACCCTCACAAACCTTGAAAAAATGGTCTTTGAAATCTGATACTGAGTAAAAACAATGTTCCAAAAGTAACTTTATATTTATTTCATATTCATTTGGTAAAATATAGAGATGGTAAAGTAAGGAATTTCTTTAGGAGACAAAAAGAGATGCAACACTTGAATCATAAATACAGTTCAAAATTAAAAATTTCATTACTAATTTTTCATATTTCACCTAGCATGATTTTCACCTAAAATTGATATTATTGTTTATTATTTAGTACTTGGCATTCGATGTTTGTGATAGAAAATTGAAGTGATTCTGTCTGATATTTTCCATTGGAAGTACACTGGAAATGCACAACTGATTTCAGTGCCAAATTTACGGAGACAGGATCGAAGGCAAATAAAAAAGGAACTATACAATGAAATAGTATAAAACGAAGTTATATGACTTTCTATTTGAGCTCATCATAATTGATTCTATATTAAGTGACAGATAATTACCTGCGTTTCTGGCATGAGCTGTACATTCGAAAAAATTTGAAATTATATGAATTCCATTGGAATAAAATTATCTACTGTAACAATCTAAAGGAAGATAAATAACTCGAATTGCAATACATGTTTTTCCGTATTCATTTTTCTTGGACGAGATTTTCAATTGTCATAACGGTCAAGAATCTGGCAAAAATTCACACATAATCAACATGGAAACTGTCTTGAAGTTTTTTTTTTTTAAGGACAAATGTTTTCGTGATAATTATGAGACACACTGTCGATCTAATTCTCTTGTTGACTTGAAGTTATAATGTTTTTTTGATAACTATTCCATCCATCTAATCTTCTTTAAAATTCAAGGGTTGGATTTCACTCTTTTGAGGAGGTTCTACTGATATATTTACAATCTTGAAAATTTTGTTTTGAAGTGTGAACAATTCCAAAACTTGTATTTTTAGTGAGCTCTTGTACTGAGTGATTATTTGAAAGACCTATAACTTAATGTGTCATTGTTGATTTGTTTATCTACTATTGTTTCCAAATCTCAGTAGTAGTAAACTGTGTAGATAGTAATTTCAAAGACCGAAAGAAGATATCAAATCATTATGAGGTGAAATAAACTAAATTCTCAGTTTGTTTATCATGAAATTATAGAATCATTTGTTAATAAATGTTTTACAAATCGACATATCCAAGTATTTTCCATATCTTGCCACTCGGTAGATTATGAGGAACAAATAAAACTTGAAAAACTTTGTATAACTATAAACTAATGATTAAGTGTTTTATCATTTGGCTTATTTCCTCTTCTATTTAATTCAAAAATTTATCCCGAAATATCTAATGTTTCTTGCAGATTCTGCACTTTTTCAATACTCCGCCCCAGGTGACAGAAGAACAGTTGATTGAAGTTTTCAGGGATTATGATGTAGTTCCTCCAAAAGCTGTAAAGCTTTTTCCAATGAAATCTGAACGATCGAGTTCTGGATTACTGGAATTTGAAAATACTACAGAGGCAGTAGCAGCTGTGATGGCATGTAATCATGCTGCCATCGAGAGTCCAGGTAAACTCTAATTCTTCTTTTCTTAGAAAATTCATTCATTTACTATTAGGAGTATTGTTTACCAGAAGAGGTGATGATATATAAAAGTTGAGAGATCATTTATCGACCATATTCATACATAACAAATCTCGGATAGCTTCTAGAAATGGCTTTCAATTCAAAAACGTAGATTATTCATATAAAAAAGCTATCCATCTCGTGATTCAATTATCGAGTTTTTTTCCTAAGAAATATATGAAATATTTCTTTCTATAAGTTCATTTCCAAATATGCATATCTGCATGTGAACCTAAACTTTGCTTAAGCTTGTCATCTAGAGTCTTTAAATATTCAACTCCTCATTTTACTTAATGTAATCTTTTTTCCTATAACTTCAATATTCTTTTTTAAAGAAGAAAGTAATACCAATCATGAAATTATGAAACAACAACAAAAATTAATTGGCGCTCAGTAAAAAATTTATTACCGGCCTTATACTAAATATTGAAAGACGATTATGTGCCCAACATATTTTCATGAGAAGGGTGACTTCAACTTTCTGAAATTCCTCATATTAGATACCATAGTAATATTTTCTTTTTACGTTTTCTCTTATGATTTGAAGAGGATCCTTTTCAATTTTTTTGTGTTAAATAATATCCTCAAATCATTGATTTATATTTTCAGGCATGAAGTTTCCATTCATAATGAAGCTGTGCTTCTCTTCATCACGCAGCATGACTATTAGAAATGGTGATAATAATTCAAATGAACCAGGAGAAAAAATGCAAGAACACTAATTATTCACCCCTCCTAATTTAACAAATACATATCCTTTCCATATAATATTGTAATCCAACATATTTATTATTGTTAATGATAATTTAAGTACTTATACGCGATATTGTTTGACAATTCCTCTTGAAAGAAAAAACCGGTGAATCTCGTTGACCAATGTTATTTCATTTGATTTTTGAGAAAGTTGAAAAATATTTTTGTAATCATTACAAGTCATTTCTATTCAAAAACTTTTTTCATTGACTAAAGATTATTGTTCAATTACCTAACATTACTGTAAACATATCTACTTACTATATAGTGAAGTTACAAATTATCTGTGTGTGACACATTCACAATTAGCGCTGTTCAACATTTTACTTGCAACGATTAGTGTTACGATTTTTACAAATTAGGCTATTCATAAGTATATTTGAACTTTATTAATCATCAGAGATTTGATGAAAAATATTGATTGAGTTATTAGTTATTTAATTTTATTTTGTTGTGGTATTTAAAATACAAATAAGTTGATGCTGTGATGCCTTTGAAAATAAATCAATCAAAGTAACAAGTGGCTATTGCATGACTTTCTTTATATTGACTGATTACAATTATTTGGTCAAGACAAAGTGATAAGCATTGTGAGAAAATAATTTTTGGTTTATAAGCTGTCAAATTTTTTATACTCATTTATGTACCATTTTGTTACAAGATTGATTTATTTCTGAGGGCAAGTGGAAAATTTTCGATTAAAGTTTTTTACAAGATCACAAAAAGTCAATATGAAACATATTATTAGAGTACACCAATTCATTCAAATAGTTAGCGTTGCCAATCTGAAAGAATTTACATATTTTAGGTACATATCACTACAGTGACTATTTTTTTTGGGCTTTGTACGTCTGAAAAATCATATCAATCAAGGTAGTAGCTGATTGGATAGAATTTTCGTATAATTTTTTGACATAAAAGCCTGCAGTTCATCGAAACAGCTTCTAGCCGGAAAAATAACGTCCTGTAGAACTAAAACTTGTGCTACTTTAGTTGAATGTCTTCCTAACATATGGGCCTCAGTCTAGATATAATCTAATGTTTTTCAACTCGGGCTCATTATATACTTATTGATGTCAATAACATAGTGTTTGTGTATGACTATTGAAACATATTATGTGCAATAAGTATGCAAAACTTGGATAGTCGACGTGTTCAAAATTTAGGACAAAATTAGAATGCGTCGTCTCTTCAGTTTGTTCATAAAAGACAAATAGTTGATTCATATCACATAGTATTATGTAGGGTATAGATTTTCGTTATTTTCGCCCTGTCTTGCATATTTTTCCAATACAATTAAAATTGTTGAGCTGTAATTTAGTCGTGGAATTTAGTTGATAGTCATTAAATAGAAAGTTAGATTTTTATTTGTTAGTAATAATTACCATTTGCTGGTCATTTTCTCTTCAGTCCAATTCAATAGTCTCCTTCTACTGATTAAATTGCAGCCATCTGGAATTTTTTCTAGGACTCTGCCCAACAAATCCGAGTGGAACCTTTTTATATTCAATGTTGAAGTTTATAATAGAATTTTTTTTAATGAGTCAATATTTCTCAAATATCCGATTTTATAAAAATTGAAATATTTCAGGAACTTAATGAGCTTATCATAAAAGGAGGTACTACCTTATGAAATTCACTTTGAAAATATCCCAAGACTTTTTTTGTTGGAGTAACAATTTTTAAAATGATTAGAATTTAATTCATATTATAGATGTAACGAATAATTTAAATTCCTCTCTATTTTTTGGGTGTATAAAACTAACAATAGAGAATCTACCGAAGTGTAATGAAAGGAAAATTGAAAAGAACACCCTGAAAAATCAAGAGTTTAATTAATTGTCATATTCATAAATTTTCTCTACACATTGAGTAATCGATGAAATTTATTTAAAATTCTTCATTTAGCTTTCTTTAGATGATCGAAATTACAGAAATAATTCTATTCCATTTTCAAAACACAAAAAATTCATTTGCGGACCATGCCTCAATCGCAAACAGCTATAATTTCTTTTGATACGAGTCGAAAGAATGAATATCCAAATGTCATATTTGATAGTCTACATGATTACATATACAGAATCAAGGGCGGATTTAAATTAAAATTTCGGGAAGAAGGTAGTTTTTTAATTTCGAGGTGGAAAATTTATATATTTATGAAAATATGTGCTGGTATATATATCACAATACTCATTTGAATTGTATTGAATGTTGATGTCGAGGGGGTAACTAACTCCCTATAAATTTTCCCTTGTAGGATATTTTCTGACCAAAGAAAGTTCTACAGAAGCGTAGAGGGGGTTTGTCTCTTGGAAATTACTTTTTCAAAACTCGAAGTTACAAGATTGAATTTGAAATTTTGAGTTTGAAGTCGTAATTTCGAGATTAAAGTCGAAAATTCGCATTTCAAATTAGTTTTAGTATAGAGTTGGTAACTGAATGATCAGTTGAAAATATTATTTTTGAAAGTATGTATCATCAACAAGCCCTTGTGTCTAATATTCAAATGGATATTTGTTCTACATACGATTTTTCAATGCAAATAGGATTTCCTAGTACTCATGATTTGGTTAAAGAGTTTAATAAAATCAAATACTCTCCTGTTATCTATTCAAATACTTTTGATATTCTCTGCCATATTCTTTCACCAAGTAATTACCTAAGACAACAGTTTGGGTCTTTAACTTTTTTTTATTCCATAATCACATTAGGCCGCAGAGGGAATCTGCATTATTGAATATTGATAATATTGAGGAATTGTACTTTCTTGACATAGAAAGGAGGAAATTTCTTGTTGCTATACATATATTTGAATAAGAAGTGACACCTCATGAAAGTCGAACCGCAATTGGGTATCTATCGAAATATCTACGACGTTATGTTGAGTGAAAAAGTATATTATTTTGAATTATATCCTTTGTTATGAATTGAGAGTCAATACTAAAAAGTTCTTCCGGAAAAGTTATTTCGTAATATAAACTACTGAAAAGTCCAATTAGACAGTAAAAATATCAATTGAAAAAATTAAATATTGATACCTAGCTTTCACAAGTGGTTGACGTTTCAAAAAACAATCCTTTTCCGTTTTTGAAACCTATAATTTACTATAAAAATCTCGCCTCAAACTGTGACACAAGTCAAAAGAATGATAATGATTATACAATGTTCATATCAAAAATTTTATTGAAGGAGCATTTTGCTACTGACTAGTTTCATCAGTTCAGCTGGTGATGTGGCAAAACGCGCCTCGAATAAAATTTTTAGTGTGAAAATGTATAATTACTATCATGGATGACGAAATTCATACTTGTATCCTAGATAAGAAAAGCTGGCATGTAAAAATTGAAATTGATGAGAGATACAGAGATTGTTGAATCGGACAAAAGTTGCTCTTGCTCATTTTAGTGCGGAAAAAGGTGACTTCTATTTAAAAAACCTGTCGTAACTACTTATTTGTAGAATATTCAGTGGTGAACATCAAAGGAAGTCACTCATTTTTGAAGTAGCTATGATAGTTTCCAATATATTTCTTTTCTCATATAACATTATTTTGATGTCAAATATCTGAGAAACTTCTTCTGTGGATTATTTCATAACAAACAAAAAGATGATAACCTATTTTATTGTTTAATTTTATTAATTATTAGTCCCAGAGATATTGAAAAAATTCAAATTTGATAGCTTTGACATGAAATAAAAAAAGTTCGATTGTATTTGCTGGCAGTTTTCAGACATTGTTCTACAACGATGATCTAGTAAAATTTCAGTTGGATGCAATTCAATCAGCACATGAGCCTCTCCATGTCTACTAGTCTTGGTTTATTATACTTTCTCAAGATATGATCTTGAAATTTATTGGAAGGAAGTAATATTCCAAATTTTTAGAAAAGACATTTCATCTATTTGTATTTCAAGATTGTATATTGTCGAAGGAGCTTGATTGAAATTTGAGATATATAATTGTCAAAGTGTTTGAAAATACTTTGTAGCATTCATGCAAATTCTGCATTCTACAATATATGTCGTAACAAAAATATTAGTTGAGTCAATTATCTGTGCCTCTAGCCGTGGTAGTCTTTCTTTGTCTATCACACTCCAAAAAACTCTATTTACCTTACTCGCTTGTTTCTCTCTGTGCTGTGATAGCTTATGGTGGCAATTCAAGGGGTTTGATCTGCTTCATGATCTGAACAATAGAAATAAAATTACCATGATGGAAGAAACAAATAGTATTTTAGTATTCACACAGGGCGGACAAAAATAGTTCCTCCTTGCTGATGAATTTTGACTGGGGCAAATTTGAGTTTTCGATACAACTGCAATTATATGTGAATGTCATTTCTACTGAAGAAGTCAAATGAACATATTTCAATGACTCATGCAGTGAATTTTAATTTTCAAAATTCTGATAATTGAATGCAGAGTGAATAATATTTGAAGTTGTACCTTATAATTTAAGAAATTTTTAACTTCCCAGTCAAAAATTACATTTCTGACGGAATAATTGGGTTCTGAGTCATAACTTGATTTTCGAAATATAATACAGAAATACTTGAATAATGTTTTCAGTGAGTAGTGCCGAAGTGACACTGCTGGGTTCACATGCATGAAGGTCTGTTCGATGTGCTGGGTGTTTCGAATATTTGTGAAAAAACATAAAAGGCCCCGAACTATTGATTTTAGGATCTGATTTTATGGTAGAAATTTGTCAAATCTGAATGTTTCTGTTATAGTATTATTTTTTTGATATTTTGTGATGGTAAAGAGTTTCAACAGTGATAAGTATCTCTATAATACTCAAAAATAGACACAAAAATATAAACTCCCGAATCAATTAATTAATTTTTTTTGGAAATAAGAAGGGGATGTGGATGACATGTATATTTGATGTTATAAGCTATATGAAATTAGTTCTATAAGGTACTATATATTGAATTTATTCATCGGCTCTCAATTTTTTTAAACATTTTTGAAAAATAAATTATCAGAATTTCCAAAGCTCGTCCGAACAAGCTGTTTCATGACCTAAATTCATTTGATTTTTTCAGTCGATAGTATCCCTATATTTTAATTATTGAACTATGCCAAACATAGTAAAAAATGTTTTTTTTTCAGTATCTCGTTCTGACATAAAAAGTTTGTGAGTAATTTGTATTCAGTATTTGCCACTTATTTTCCCTATTGAAAACCTTCAGTATTGCAATATAACACTAAGTGTGTAGTAAATTGAAAAAATATTATGCATTTAAATGATTTAACGAAAATTATCATTAATTCATGTGAATTTACCTTTAGATTATTTATCTTGATAGTAAGTCATTTATAATACTTTACATGAAAATATAAGAATTACCAATTATTGTTTGGAACTGATGATGGGTTAGGTCTGATTTTCTTGGCAGCCAAATAGTTTTGAACCAGACTTTCTGCTAAATAAATCTATTAGTTTTTTTTCAGATCAGTCAATTTTATTGTTTTTGTATGAACCAGATTCACATATGAATAAAATATTTATGGGAGTTTTCAGAAGATCTGTTTCAACATCTTTGTAACAATTAGTTTAACACTCAATATTT
>WOGO01007256.1:0-11268 GCA_015342085.1 Leptinotarsa defecta | reverse complement strand
GTTTTATATTGACTTTTTTATGCTTGTTTGACCTGTTCAATCAGCCAGTATTTTATGATGATGTTATGTTTTTTTGTCTAATGTGATTGTGAAGGAAAACTGATTCAATAAATGTTTGATTGATTGATTGATTGTTATCCAAAACATTGCTTATGAGGTAATAAGGCAAGTGTTATCCCGAAACTTCAAAGAACGATGGAGTTTGTTCCATGTAAGTAAAATTTCATATCAATACTCTTTCATATATTACGTAGGTGGCATCTTGCTGAATGATAAGTGATTTTCGTATAATTCAATGTTTATATGAAAGTAATGGTTTGAAAAGGTTTTTTCTTTCAGTTTATATCTGAAAGAAACTGCTATGAGTGAATTGGTTAAACATTTCTGGTTTATCTGCATATATAACTCAAATAAAAAGTATATATTGGCGTTTTAGAAACATCTTTCTGAGTGAATTTTTTGAACGGATTTTTTACCGTTATCCATAGTGATCACAAACAGATCGGTTTTCGTATGATTTGCTCCTCATCAATGCAGGGTGGTCTGAAAACTAATAAAATGAAAAATGATATTTCTATGAGTTGAATATAACATCAGTTGTAACATTATTCTCATCCGATTATCACCAACAAACTAGTTTTTGCTCTCCATCAGAGCATGGCAGGTTGGACAAGCTACCCTTAATTATGAAGAATTAAATTTCCAAAATCGATCATCTGATCAGGTTAGGTTGTGTGTGGATTGCATCTGTGAGAAATCTGACATGAATGTTTGTGGGATGTATTGATGATGGTGTCAAGCTGAAGAGTAGTTATTTCTTCTTATATATTTGCAGAATCTTACTACATTAAACACTACTCCTTATAGTATTTCAAATTGCTGCTATTTTCTTCTGTTTTGTTTGTTACAGTAGGAATTGAGATTGAGATATAACGGACGGATAACATTTAATGATTTAAAAATACTTCGGCGTTGCAATTTCCAATTTTACACGTTTGTCCATGAAACAAATAACAGTAGTAGTATGAACATCTTTCAACACATAATTTATCGAAAAAAGTATATGTCTTTGAAACTGAAGCTATATATAAATTAAAACATCAGAAAATACTATTTGAGGTCCGAAGTCCACGATGTCGATGATTAAAAATTCATAGTTCATCGTGTCAACTGCATATGAGTGAGCACGGAAAATAAAAATGAAATTCATCACCACTAATATTAAATTACGATATTCAAAATATTCCGAAATGTTTGAAAAAATCTCCATTTAGGCGAAAATATATACTCATTTTCATTTGAAAAAATTTTATGTTTACTATGTACATGTGTAATTTATTACGATCATATTTGTTCACTTGAACATCACGACCTTTCCACAGTATCACATTGACCAATAAAATCACAATATGTTTTGCAAAATAGCTATTATTTTTCTAATATTTTTACTGGAATTGTCACCCATACGTCGTGGTAATATTGTGGAAGACGTTCCAATTCAATATGTTGCATGCCAAACAAACTTTTACAAAAAATTCAACTCATAAAAGTGAAAATTTCTGTTCTTAACTCCGAGATGATAAATTTTATGCTGGTTTCACAAATGCCAAATACTCAAAAACCCTACTGAAAAATTCATAAAAAGAAACATATGTTTTGCTGAAACTGATAATTTTAAAGGTGATCTGTTAGTCTGTTTGGTTACTTTTTGAGTGTTCTGGTTTTTCAATATCTGAAAATATTAAAAGATGTTAGAAAATATCTACAAGAGTTGAGAGGGTATATGTATCTGTATCTGTAGAGTACGGAGGGTGAGTGTAGGCCCACAGCACTAAGGCCACATGTGACCCATAGTACATCCTCCCGACGTGTTGTCCTCCTAGGTCATTGTCCATCCTGTCCTTTCCAGGATGGTGGCAGGTCACTGGGAGACATCTCCTTCATATCGGCAGGTGTAGGCCAAGACTCGCCGAACACACACTCTATTATTGACGATAACTCCGGACACTCGCATAGCACATGCCTGATGGTTTCATCTTCCTGTACACACATCCTACATAGAGGTGTGTCCACTAGCCCCATATTATGGAGGTGTTTCTTTAATTGACAGTGGCCAGTCAGAAATCCTACTGTTAAGCGTAGATTTTCCTTTGTCATCGCCAGATGTGATCTTGGCAAGATTGCATCCTTTGATTCCATCCCATCTCTTTAGGGATTGAGCATGGATGTGACGTTTGCCTAGTTTCGCAATTGTCTAAGTCATCAGGACATAGGTCATTAGGCCGTAGATGTCACTGGGTCCTAAAATTCTTAGTCCAGCCGCTTCCTTGGCTAAAGGGTCGGCAATGCGATTAACTTTACTCATGTCGTGCCCTTTAACCCACCTCAGGATAATGTTATTATCTACCGAGGCTTTGTGAAAGGGTATAAAGATGACAACAATGTAAAGTTTTTATCTGAGCAGAAATAACTTTTTATCCAAACGTCAATGCAACTGACAGTAAACAATATATCAATTGAAATAGTTTTAGAACAACTGGGCAAATTTCCTTTCTTAAAGAGGAACATTCGTTGAAAATATAATACATTGTAGTGAAGAAATCATATTAAATGTTGTGAAAGAAGTATATCTACTGTATATTATTTTGAGATGCTTCGCATCATATCTATATTACCATATAAGATGCCATCATAATTATGTTTCATTAGTCAACCAGAAATAAGTCAGCGTTTGTCATTGTCGTGATATAATGATCAAGAGGGCCTGATCATTTTGGATTGACAAGCAGTACCTACATTTTTGCAAACACTATATTTAATGATCTGCTTTGTAACATAATACTGCGATGAACGCTACTGATTCCGGTTGAAAATCCTTCACTTTCTGGAATACAAATGGAGACATTTTGCAAGGGATGAAAAATGTAATGTATTATTTTCGTAAATTTTATCATATTGAAATCTTTTTTATAAATTAAATATAAGATGAAAATGAAAGGAAAGGGGGAAATTAGTTTCTCATGTGTTGTGTAAAACCGTCTTAAAAGCTAACTTATAAACTGTAATAATGAATTATTCAGTACCTTTTAGGAAAACTAGGACCTAAACATTTTACACTTCATGACTTCCTCAGTAAATGATGTCATTTCTGGTCATTTCTGGATTTGAATTCCAAAATCTGAAAAAGAAGTGATACGAAGTAATTTCCTTATTAACTATCTCGCTCGGAGAAATCGGTGTTTATTGAACTTTTCTAGGTTTTTAAACATCTCTAATCACGAAAATGAATAATGTGCGATCAAAAGAGAATCTACGTAACTATAATAAGTCACGACGAAATGATCGCCCAAAAAGTTACTGCTTGGAAAAAATTGAAGAAAGAATATAATAAGAAAATACCTTCTACTTAATAACTTATTAATTGATAAAAACATATATTTTCCATACTTCAACTTCAAACAAAGATCAATGTTTCAGAAAGTTGTTATTACGTCTTTTAATCCATTTGTTTTTCCAAATTCGCTTTCAATGAAAACTGTTTGTTTCCTTTTTACAGATGTCAATAAAATGGAATAACTCAAATGACTCACCTCATGTTTATATTCAACTTCTCATTTTAACAATAGCACCATCAGAGACTAAACAAAGATTTTCCTTTTTTTGATGTGATCATTACAAAATGCATAAATCGTGATTACAGTTTCGATCGAAACAAATATGATACCAATAGATACAATGTCTTATCGCCACGATAACGCCAGAAAGAGTTTAGTGAAAATTTTGAATAAACTAAAGTTTCCTATTCTTTTCATAATTTGATTGAGGAAGTAACTATTTTTGAAGCATTTTTCAGGGGAAATGAAATAAAACATGTATTTACCGTTTAACAATTGCCATTGACTAAAAAGAAACTCATATACACATGGCAACTGTCATACCTCATTTCCCCTCATTTTCATACCGCCAAAAGTACAACAAAACAAATGCCATGAATAGGTACAGAATGACAAAACAGATAATTGCAATGGAATACATTTTCAATCAACAGGCAAAGAACCACAAACAACAAGCCGAAAAATACAGAAATTATTCATACAAATATGGAAACAAAATTTACTCACCCGATACCTAGATCAGGATGGAAAAATTAATGTGATTTTTACTATAAAAGGTTCACAAAATCGGGACACCGCAGGATTTTCTGTAGAGCAAATCATCTTTCATAGTGAAAATAAAAATCAATTTCAATAGTAAATTTTGACATAGATTTTCATCAAATATCGGCCATTTAACAAAAATCTTTTATATTGAACTATCGGAATATATCATTTGACCATTATCATTTTTTAACGTCTGTTTGTAAAGCGATACAGTTCGAAAAAGATAATCAGGTTTTGAAAACGAAAGAGGAACAGTGACGAATTGAACTTTTTCTCCAAAAATGTATATTACCTGCGCAGTCACTTTTTGGGTTTAAATATTGATTTTATCCTTTATTGCACTTGCCCGAATTCTCTTTCTATATGGATTCATTTGAATTTTAAAGATTTCAACCATTTTCAACGAAAATGAATATTGAAATAACCCTTTCAATTCTTTTTGATATCAGTATTCAAAATTATTATTACTAATTACTGACCATAGTAATTTTCCCCACGAAGGCATCATTTTTGCAGGTTGGGTAGAAAACTTGCCAGCTTTAGCTTCATAGATATTTATGCAGCCTTATGTTTTCCCTTAATACTTTTGTGGAATTTCAAAATTAGGAGTTTTTCTGATTTGCATATGAATTCCTACCTTTTCCGTCGCAAAGTTATTCATTCCCATTGAATTATTGCATAAAAAATGTAACATTTATATTGGCATAAAATATCAGGATAAATTATTCGAATATCGTCTTCACTCCTGGAATAATTTTCATGAAAAATGTCTCCATTTTCCTATTATGTTTTTTCCTATCCAAAATCAATAATTAAAAATAATATTCGGCTGGTCTGAAACTACAAATTCATTGTATCAAGATTTGATTTTCAGGCTCCACCGAATTTACTAATACTGACGCTTTTATTATTTCTCCAATATATTTATAAACCAATCATTTAATTCATTATAGTCTTAAGAATTTCGAGGTTATACACCTCAAGGCTGTGCAGACAATAATAAATGGTGGGTTATTATCCCCACCATTCTCGTTGATAATAAGTAATGATAATAATAAGGTTATTTATGGAAGTGTGTTTGACACTTAAAATGCAATATGAATATTTTTGAAGTGTTTGTACAGGGTGGATGATATGAGATTATTTGAACTCTGAGAGTTGACTTTTCACCCGATCAAATGGGAAGTTCATTCTCATTAATAATTAATGTTAGTACAATGAATTAATAAATGAATTTTCGGGTATATTTTAAAAGAAACTAATTTTAAGTCATTTTACTGACATTAAGTTACACCATGTTAATGATAACAAAGAAATGATCCCAAATTTATCAGATGTTTAGAAGTGTCACAGATGTGAATTTTCATAAGCATGGTTACTATAACGCTACAAAGACGCTAAATAACGGCTATCTGTACCTTTCATTGACAATGCAGCTCTCAGACTTCATCAGTCCTGTAATATTCACCCTTTATACTTCGGTGAAGCTTATACAAAAATGAGGCTGGCTTAAGAAAACTTGTTGTTTCTTCATTAAAAATAGGACAAAACTGTAGCAGGAACAAAAATATGTTGTGGTGTTATTCCTATAGAAATTTTACATATATATGTTTGTATGTATGAGAAGCATTTTTAGCGTGTGGAATTTATTCACGATATAGCCTATCATATTGATGTTCATTATTCCTGAAAACAGTGTGTAAAATAATTGTCAATTAAGTCAATTCAATAGCAGGTATTTGTTATTAACTTTCCTTCTACGTGAAACAATAACCTTTTGGATTGAGTCAATGATTTCAATCATACCATGTATATTATTAAATTATGTTATCGAAAAGTAATGTGAATTGAGATAATCTGTTCGTATATTAATGTATCTGTCACCTCTGAAATATTTACCATAGGTACTTCCAACTTCCAACTAAACACTTGTTTTGAGCAATGATTAACCGTGAGAAGTCTACCTGAAGTCTTCTAATGTATATACTTTTTTTTGAAATGTGTAGAGGTGATGTAAGTACCTTACATGCATTTTTTTATTTAGGGGATTGTTCATGGGACATCATTGTAATAAATATATCTGATAAAAAATCCAAGCACAAATTCGTTTCAGCCGGAAAAGATTTTCTGATGGAACTGAAAGTATTATCGTTCTTAATCGTGTTAATTGAATGATAAAAAAAGGTAACCGAAAATAGAAGTCCAAAATGAAAATGTTCTGATGTATGTCATTTCTCACTTACTGGTTGTGAAGACAGCAAATTGCACTACTTGATTACATTCATATCATTCTTTACACGGTTATCTCATGGACACGTAGCGTTTTCCATTGGTAAAACTAATGCATATTTAATAAAGAATAGTGCACTAGTTTTACCAACAGAAAATGCTATTGAACCTTATGATTGAAAGGTGCATTCTCTGTGGGTGTGTGTAGATGTACTAAACATGACCGAAGGTAAAGGGGTGAAATGTAATTTATCTCGATCGTATGCAAAACAAGATATAACATAAAATGCCTATGAAGAAGTTCCTCAACATTTTCAATTTCAATCGTAAACAAAGTGGTGTATTCAGATGTTAATTGCTAAGGGTATTGTTTGGAATTGACAAATTTTATTTTTCATCACCTATATCCCATCCTCATGATACGCTTATGCATTCATCTGCACTATTGTTCAAAACATAATACACTGTTTGTAGAGAAGTGTTGTCCGTGCCGTCATAATTAATGCGCCTTTCAGTCATAAGATGTTAGTTTACGAGATAAGTGGCTTGTTCAATTAGTACAAATAAAACAGCATTTCAATTTCGGCTGATTTGCTGAAAGTTACACCAAGGATCTATCATTTCCACTCAACTCCCTACCATACCACCTTTTCAAAATGGAATAACCGTATTATTTATAAAATTACGAAAACATCAAAATTTCTATTGTCACAAGTTTTCAAAAACTTTTCGAAACACACTGGACATCAGCCTTTTGGGTCCACGTAATCGAATATGTATCGTGTGCTCTTTGGTACAAGTTTTATTGGTTGCCCAATATATTTTTTGACGTAATCCTCACAACTAACTTCATGAATCCCAGACTGCCTTTTTCTGATTGCCCAACATTTGTTAACGTGTACAAACAATTATAAGTGTAACTTTTATATTTAGTATTGAATATCCAGTCCAGTCAATAAGATATATAATAATAAATAACGAACTGCATACTGATGTGAAACCAGCAGTCTCCCGCCTCTGCTCATGAGGTGGGAGACTGAGTGAACGAGAAAATAAGTAACTTTTCATGGACTTAGAAATACGTTATGCGTATAACATATTCGTTACTTTCAAAACCAAGAAGATTAAGGTACAGGACTGTGGAATATCAACAGAAGTTCCACAAATATTAATTTCCCTTGTGAAAATAAAAGCAATAAAAGTTGCCATTCTTGTTCAACTCAGCCAAAAGAAATGCCTATAAGTACTTCATTTAATATAAAAACTTTCAGATTTATTACCCAGAGATTGCCCAATGCCTTCAAAAATTCCCTTTGAATGAAGAAAAAATACTAATAAGGAGTTCGGAAAAAAGCATGTTGGTCAATCGGAACAAGATGTTCGAATTCGTTTCAAAGAGTACACGTCATATTATTATATTTTGTATATGGGAAGAGTCTAGTTTCGCCTAACATGTTTCAAAGCAATACAAAAAAACTTTGGGACATTTCTTGAATTTTTTAAAAATTCCAATATTTTTTGCATTCCAGAGAAATTTTTATCCATTTTTTATGCATTATTTTGTCTAAAATAATCGTGGAATTTTCTCATCGGGGAATTGTGTGTAGGTAGTAGTGATGAAAATCATTCAGTACACCATATATCTTCGTTTTAAATTATTCAAAAATCATAATGAAAACTCATTTGGTCAAAAAAGTATTTTTCCTTTTTTTAATTTCTACTCTGAAATAAATCTTATACTGTGCGAGGATATGAAAACTGAAGACCTTGAAATTGGGAAAAACCAAAATACTTCGATGGGTTATTGAATAGGGAGACTGAAAATGAAAAAAAAACATATAAGCAAAAGTGAAGAAGTAATGCATTGTTTCATTGAAATATTTGACTAGTCCCAGATTCATAATGATAACTTTGAGTTTTGTAATTTTCGTCCAATTTTAACTTAACATTTCAATTTTTGAAGTGGTATTTCAAATACAGAATTTTAACAATCTTGGTACAAAGTACACATAAAACATGTGACCAGTAAAACCCACATCAAACCCGAGCAAGGAATCGCACGTTAAAAATTAAGAGCTTGTTAATCCTCGCACAAATTTCAACTTCTCAGGGTTGTCGTTTGTGAGGGGGCAACAGTTTCTAAAAAAATTGTTTTGCTCGAAGTTTGACATCAATTTTGTTTGATTTCAATTGATTTAAAAAATAATAATAAAAAATTACGCAAATGATTCGCATCGTTCAACAAATTTTAATTTGTTCTCAGAATAATTCTAGAAGTGGGATACTTTATCAAATGCAAAATTTCCTCGCAATTAGATAATTCTATATTTTTTTTTTATTTTTGCTGAATTACATTCTTATTATCCTATTTGGATTCCGTAGAAAAAGACGCTACACTAATAGGTTTGATAAATAGCCTTCTCGAATTTTTTCGAGAATAAATTAAAATTTGACGGACAATGCGGTATGACTACTATTTTGGTTACTTTTTATTTCGATCACTTGTTTCACTGTAAATTTCCAGAGTAATGTTTGGGAAATATGGATTTTTGTTATTGTTGTGAAGATACTAGACGTACTAGACGTATAGGTATATTGAAATTGTATTCTTTTACTTTCGTTACCATTCGATTCATCACAAAAATGTACTGAATGTACTGAAAATTCAAAAATCAAACATTTCAGTTACATTTTTCTCCTAATGTTTGACATTCATTTGTCTTTTGGCATATCAATCACAAACAATATGGATAACAATCAACATTCATTATCACACTATCATTTCATAACATGTATACGAATGGAGTTATGTAACCACAATCTTATTGAACTGCGAGGTGTATTTTGAAATTATTTAAGTATCTTCTTGAACTGTTGTGTCTTTTGTATATCTCTCTATCTTGTCAATATTATATTGATCTTTTTATATTAGTAGCAAGTAAAAAAATATTGTCGTCTTGCTACTAATATAATGAACGTAATGGTAGAATTTTTTTTAGCAATATAAGCTTATAGACTGTAAATTATTTTTAATTTCACATTGGCACAAGTGAAAAGCTTCCATCGAAATTCACAACAGTTGTTTTTTCGATGAGTTCGTTTTTCGCTTAAGGCGTAATAGTGTAGAGGCAATAATAGAAAATAACAGAATAGTCGATATCATTATATTTCCAAATTAAATGCTCAGGAATGAAAATTATCAAAACTACCAGCTGACTCCAATTAAATTGGCTAATAATCCACACAGTAAATCACGTAGAAGATCAATACATAACTGTCAATGCTTTTAGTATTGAGTTGCGATAGTAATTCATTATATCGAATATTCTTTCAATACTATGCATTAGCCTATAGTAAAATGAAACTGAATGGAGTTTTTAGATATTTTCTTTCCTGAAGGAATTAATAGGAGAGAACTTCGAATACTTTTTGTCAACTTGGTGTTATTATCTTCGCATATCTGTGTTAAAATAAGAAGAATTCCTCAAGTCCACGGGTATATTCAAGAATCAATTTTTTCATTGAATTATTTCACCCGCATTTTCAACATTCTGCTTCTTTATGTGAACTCATGGAAAATTCAAACTGAATTTCCAAGCTTTGCAAGTGAAGTGTTGAAAATAACGAAATTCTCACGAATTCGATAAAACGAATGAGAAAAAAATATCATAAAAGGGATTAAGTAAATCATTCGATTCATGAATAGACTTGTTGCTATGCAAACTGAAATAGATGTACAAAAGAATTTAAGAAAAGCAAATATTGAATGAAATTCCTGTTACCATTAGTAAAAATAATTATCAATGAAAAAAAAATCCAAAAATAAATAAATATGTTACTTATATAAATGAATTTTATTTAACATCTAATCTGTTTTTCAGTGTCCATAAATATACAGCGATATTGTTCAAGACTATCTTCAAAGAATGGATAAAGCTTTCAATGAGTTCTTCATTTCAGTTTGTTGCTCTTCAGTCAGATTATCGAGAGGAGGTCTAGCTTTACCTACGTCGATAGAAGTTATCAAACCCATTGCGATTTTCATTGTTGGGACCCATGCACCTGCAACAAATTTTCTAAATTATATCAACTGTAATAATTCAATATAGTGTTGAAAATGAAAAAAACATGTGTTAATTTTTAAAGAAATCCAATGTTTTGGATAAAAAAAATTGAGTTTGTCAGGTCAGGTCTTGTCTGTTTCAAAATTGTGTAATAAGAGTTGACAAAAAATAACTATTATTCAAGAAAATGATATACGTCGAGTAAAAAAGATGAAGTTATGAAGAAACAATTCGTATAAAAATTTCACATATCGAAGCATTGGGTTTTTCTAAATTATTCACCAATATATACGATACAGAGTGAAGCGTGGAGAAGTAAAGTTATGTTTTTTCTTAATTAAATCATATTACTGCTTTCCATAGTGCATTCCGACAGAAATGTAATACAAAACATATAATACTAATAGATATATATGGAGTGGTTCAGAACTCATGCCAAAAATAATTTCAAAAATCCAATTTTATGTGAAAATTTTGTTGAGAAGTAGGTACTCAAGTTTTGTTAAAAGAGTACCTACTTTTAAAATATACCTATTTCACTATTAAATAATGATTTGACCACAATCTGAAGAAATATAAAAGTTGTAATGGTGGATAAAAAACTCTGATTTCCTCCACAAAAAAATTACGTTCGTTCTATTGGAAAGCATATACTAAAAATATGGGGTTGTAACGGTTCGATGGATATACCATAAAAAACACACACAAAAATTCCGCCTAACTTTATTGTAAAAGTTTCTTTGTGGAAAAAAACATTTCATATAAGTTTATTTTATACAAATATAAAGTATATTCACTGAATTTAATAGAACAAC
>WOGO01007255.1:0-11268 GCA_015342085.1 Leptinotarsa defecta | reverse complement strand
TTCTTATTATTTTCATGCAGTAATAAACAGATAATATTGTTGTAAATCATACCCGAAAGAAAATAACGCCAGCCGCCACTGGTAGCCATGAACCAATGGCACAGATTATCTGTGCCAATGGTGACTTAACTAAGAGCGCGCGAATGTACGATGATTCCCCGCCACTCGAGAATCAGCGAGAATAATGCTGCCGACTTCGACAGAACTTCGGCAAAATTTCTACTGCATTCGATTACGATATATAAACACTAGCTGCAAGCATATCGACACAGTCAAGTGGAAGCTACAGTGTGGTACGCGAAGTGATCCAGTAAGGCGATAGACATGGAAATAATAGTTGAAGTGTTTGTTGTATTAAAGTGAAATAAAGTTTAATCATTCAGTGTTGTCAATTATTGGCGAACCCACGGTGAAAAACGAAACAATATCCAATACCTAAAAATAAAATAAAAAACAAATTAATTTGACGAAGAACTTGCGTCTCAATGAACAATCTCGAGTGTTATTTTAATAACAATAAAATCAATAATAATATCCGGGTAATTGAATTCAATTTATTACTGATAGCAAATTTTCTTGGAACATTTTCCGGTACTTCCAAATTGAGGTCTCGCGTTTTTTGTGCAGATTAGTACTGAAAGTATATAACTTTCAGATATGGTTATATAAATTATGTTTCATCATCACTCCCAATAGATCAATAGTTTTATTATGAATTGTCTTCAACTCTTTCAAGTTTTTCTTTCAAGTCTCCTGGATGGACCTTTCCCCACGGAGCAAAACTGCACACCAGATGTACGGAATTAGGTCTATACAAACTCCTGGGCACTGCCACTCCCCAATGCCAAAACGGAGCCTGGTCGTCAAGACTGCCATCTTGTGTACCCACCACGCTTTTGACGAATTTCACAGGTAATTTTTTTTATAAATGATATTACTAACTCCTCAATGAATAATCTAAAATAAGGCACACATTGAAGTACCACCTAGATAGCCAAAGATTCGAAACAAATGGCAGAACTGCAACATTCTTCTCGAGGAACTCTTTCACCAATCAAGTTGGAGTTATCAAGAGATAAACAATTCTATGGCTCCTTATGAAACTCACTTGGTTGGTAAAACGCACATCGAGAAGAGTATTGCAGTAGTGGTGTTTAGAAGCAGTGCTTCTTTTGGACTTATTCTTCACCAGAGGTTCCACTTCTTTCTGTCAACCCAAAATCACCATAGATCTTGTTGATATCCGCTGACTAACCCGTGATATCGATCTTGTCTCAGAAGTTATACGTCAAAAATTATAGTAGTGTTATTTAGAAGCAGTGTTCCTTTGTGATTTATTCTTCACCAGAAGTTCCATTTCTTTCTCTCAGCCCAAAATTGCCATATATCCTAACCCATGATAACAATCTTATGTTAGAAGTTATATGTCCAAAATTATAGTGATTCAACTCGATAGACCATGGACTTGATTTCGCAACATTGTTTTTCATAAGGAACGCAGTCTTTGTGGTATAAACGAATAAATTAGCTCAACTGGAATATTTCGTGATTTTTCAAACTCTAGAAAATTATTATATTATTCAAAATATGTTTCCTTACCGAACGTTCAAAACTAGAATCAAACAAGTTCATCAATACGATTAATACGTAAATAAAACTATAACAGAAGGAAGCAAGGACTGTAAAGAAATTTCAACTTTGGGAAAATTAAATAACTTCCATTAAACTAAGATTACGTTTTAATGAAGGAAAGTCAGTTACTGCAGAAGTTTCGAAACTACTGGGGAAGGGAAATGAAAAATAAATTTCAGTCCTGAAACATTAACGATCCGTTTTCGCGAAAAAGTTCCTGGCTCTTTTTTTCTTTTTGAACATCATTTCAAATACTTTGTCGACAATGAATACAGTAAAGGAAACAAAAAATGAAAATATATGGTATTTAAGTGAAACGTCATTGTTAGAGTTTTGCTAAACAGTTCACAAAACCGCAACACGCGTTTCACTATACAACAGCTTCTTCAGACATGTTCAATATTAAGTAATCCAAATTCTACCCATTTAGTGCTTCTTATAAGTATTCTCGTACATTGATAATTTGATTTGACTTTTGCTACCAACTCAATGGCTGATAATTTTTCGCTCTAGGAACAAACTAATTTCTTTAGAAATAATAAAACTATTGATTTCTAAGCATTCCAAACCTTTCTTTTCAAAACGTCATAGTCGTGATTGGACTAATACCCACCCCTCTGCCAAAAGACGGTTCGCAACAAACGTGAAATTGATCTTTACATTCAAAAAAGCACTTCTGGGCACTTTAGGGTCTCGCCATATTCAATTCAGAGAGACATCTTTTCATTTTTCGTAATATTTTTGGTAAACCCTCTTATTTGATACCCATATCATGGAAATGCAGTAAAATAACAAGTCTGCTATCTTGGGAGGTCCGCCATATTGGATTTAGATTGTCATTTTTTTATTCTTTTCAGCAAACCTTTTCATTTGATACCCATATCATAGGAGTCAGTAACACATACCATATTGGATTTAGAATGACGTCAATTAGCAAAATTTCAGCTCACTCGGTTGAACGTAACTATTTTAAAATTCATTCATTCATTTCCTTAAGACGGTTGGTGAAAAACACCTGTCGACCATTTCTAAAGTGTGAAAGCAGTGTTTGTGTTGGTTGGTCGCCCCTTGAAATATCATGATCACATAACTTTTATAGGATACATTTGAAATGCATGCTTCTTTCAATTCATTGAGAAAATGACGAAATTGAAGATTCAAATCACACTATCGTTTTTCAGAGGACTCGCCACCAACTATACTCATCAAAATACCCTCCGGTTCAGCATCTGTCGAACCAGGAGGAGAACTTGCGGTTTACCCAGGAACAACTCTTCATTTCGAATGTTTATTTTCTAGAAGAATCGGTTCTCCTGATTGGACGTGGACTTCTCCGTTGGGTCAATATCTCACAGGTAAGACAAACACTATGTAAAAAAGATCACTTTTGAGTGTCGCCCTTCTGTTCCACAATCTCCATTCATTTCTAGATTGTAGCAACAGAAAAAAAACAATATTTTTACACCAAAGATAAACCTTTCCTAGTTTTGTTGATTTTTCCACAGAGTTGGGAGTTAATAATTATTTAGGAGGCACTGACAAATGATAAAACACTTTATTGTGTTGAGTTGGTGTTTCTCGGCCCACTGTTTCAGTGACGGTTCCTTCGTAAGGTCCTAAACTCTGAAAAGAGCGTAACAATACAAAAAATTGGTTTAAAATTTTTTAAATTAGGTGATAGGTAGGTAGGCCACAATAAAATCGCGAGGGTTTTATTTGAAAGCCACTGTATTAAATATAATGCCCATTATTATTGAGACATTTATCGTATCGTAGGACCAGGGCATTTGTATGCCATCAATAAAAAAAGGTTGCCGCGTGATTAGACAATCATTACAGCATGGTCGCTTTACTTCGTCGTCATCGTTGCGGCGTTGCCCATCCAGATTCGTCTTCAAGTGGTAGACACTCGGCACTAGATCGGGATTGGGTGGTCGGAGTGGTCCGATTGTTCCCAGTCAAATGACGGAAGGTCGCTAACTTTGTTCACCGTGTTTCCACCTTAAACATCACTGATTTGGTGATGCATTTCAGTTGTTTCAAGCTTATAGCACTGAAAAAAAGTAACATTTTAAACATCCACAAACAAATCTGAACACAGTCGACTGGCTCCGTAATGGTGTTCGTGACTTCCCCTCCCCAGAGATTTAGGTTAGCGCCGACCCGAGCGCGGCGGCGGCGTAATTTGAAAACGGTAATTACTTTCAACTCATGCGTTGTATTCTTTTATCATCTTATAATTTATGCGCAACTGCAGTGAAGATATCTTGTAAGATGAATTTTTCTCAAATTATTTTCATCCAATAAAGTTGCTACAAGCTCTCCATACGTGTGATATCCCACTTTGAGAATTCTTACTCTCAGAAAATTTCAATATATTTTCAATGCATTTCCTTCACCTAACTCAACCTCTATATTTCTAGGATGGGCAATTGCTGCCGAAGAACGAGATACAAAATACAGACTGTCAATTTATTACGCCAAATCCCAGGATTCTGGTACATTCACGTGTGCGACGCCAAGAGGAATCACCAACAGCATCACTCTCCATGTTGCAGGTATTCCGTTACTCATTGAAAATAAATATTGTTTGAAATTAAACGAAAACCAGTGGCAGATATATTATTCAGTCACGTTTATTGGAAAATGTATGTGAGGGAATTCTTTATCGATAAATTTGATTACCTAAACTCCTAAACCATTATTTGTGCTGTGGGCTCTTGAATGAATGCAACTCTATTGAATTACCGTCTTATTGAAAAACCCTTGTAATTATTACCTACTTCAATAACACTACCCGACTATTACACGCCTGTAATCATGCAATCACTTTTGAGCCTAACTCAAGTTGCCAACTCCTTAAATTACCAGAGCACAGTTTCCAAAGTTTTCTCTACCACTTCCTTTTCTTCACTTTCCCAATCGATTTTAGTGCCATTTGTCCTCCATTCCTTAACATAATGATTCATCATAGCATTCAGTACAATCTCGAGATTTGATAACTGACAAATATAGCATACCAAAAGACCCGGTTTCGTGACAACATTTTTTTATGGTGTTTTGAAAGTTCCTGCTACGGCCATTTATCAAAATGAAGTATCGCCCCACCCGAACACTCCTGTATTTTTCTGTTTTCATGTTTTTGAACATTTTGCATTTATATAAAAATTGTTTTTTGGTTATACAGCTATCCATTGTGAGCCTGTGTCTGTCTCTGGAATGCATCTCAGTGTCAGCGTTGGTGGAACTCGTTTGGGAAACACGGCTAAATTTCAATGTCCGGTGGGCTTCAGAATTTCCGGCGAGCCTACCCTGACTTGCCAGGCGTCTGGTGAGTACATTTTCATAAATAGGTATATGAACTTTCATTAAACGCTTTCTATCTTTGAATTCAAATAAAACAAAGTGTGAGATATCGAATTTTTCTATCTTTAAATTCAAATAAAACAAAGTGTGAGATATCATCGAATTTTGTTATTCGTTTTAAAGACATTGTTGGGTCCCAATTTTGGTTTTTGGGCTTGCTGGCCCCTTTCTAGTGGACTGTATACTATTAATGAATGCGACGTAGGTAACATACTTTATTCTGTCACACCTAGTTTACAGATTTCACAGAATTGGTTTGATCTGTTTCATTTACTATCACTAAGTTTATACAAATAAGAACCTTTAATATTCTCTACAATAAACTAACTAGACCTTTCTTACGTTATGCTAAAACAGTACTGTGTGAACGAAGGTACTCTTCCAGCGAGGATCCACGCTATTGGTTCCCGAGGGTAGGTATCCCTTAACAACCAGACATATAATTACATAGTGGTGTAACAGTGTTTAGGAAACTCTATTTAAATTTTATTTATATTCTCAACAGACATATTGATGCCATTATGTGTGGAATATAACATCGTTCAAATGTCCGCCACGGCTTCTCTGGGTAGAGCGCATCCGAAACGTCCATGATTCTGGCGCATAAATCACGCTGAGTTTGATTGGTGGCATGTGTTATGTTGATTTTGAGGAGCACTGTGGTTTGTGGTTTATGCGCATACACCTGCGACTTAAGAAACCCCCACAAGAAAAAGTCGAACGGGGTCAAATCGCATGATCTCGATGGCCAGTTCACATCACCTCCACGTGCAGAATATCCAAAGTGGCATGAGCTTTGTGGCACGTAGCGCCGTCCTGTTGAGACCATGTGTCGTCGGTGTCTATATCATTCAATTCAGTTAAAAAGAAGTTGTAATCATCGATCCATAGTGCTCGCATTTGATAGTGATACGTTGTTCTCAACGTTGGCCAACGTTGTTCTCAAAGAACTTTGAACCAATGACACCGCCAACCCAAAATCCACACCAAACAGTGACTTTTTCTGAATGCATTGGACGCTCTTAGATATCATGTGGATTGGTATCGTTTCAAATTCGACAATTTTCTTCGTTCTTATACCCATTCATCCAAAAATGGGCCTCATTCCTGAAGATTATTTTTCGATGAAAATTAGGGTCAGTTGCCAACTGCTCCAGAACACATGTCGATGGCTATGGTTGTTTACATTCAGTTCCTGGCTCTCTTGAATTTTGTACGGATGCAGGCCCAAGTCCCAACGTAAAACTCGCCAAGTTATGGCCTGCGAAAGACTGAGTTCTTGTAGCGACGCGAAATCGATTGCTTTGGATTCTCCTGCACACTCTCACAGAAAGCGGCGATGTTTTCGGCAAATCTTGCGTTTCGTCGACGTACGGGTGTTGGTCGTTCGTTTACTAAATCAGTGGACTCAATTTGACAGATGTAGCTTCAACAAGATGTCCGTTATCAATTGTCTGAGTTCAGAAGTTCCAGTTGGAAGACCCTGTATGTTGCACATATTAGTTTTCTATTTCTCAAAAAAACAACCCATGATGATAAAAATATCACTATCATTGTTGAAATTCATAAACTAAACAGACACAGTAGGTAGTTATTGAGCTTTGGAAAATATTCCATATTTTTACCCACCGCGCGGATAGAAATTTGAAACTCGTCGTTGAGGTTTTGTTTGTAGTAAAATTGTAGATTCTGCATTAAAAACACAATTTTCAACAATGACCCTTTCAGTACCAAAAAAATTATTGTAATGTGAAGGTTCAACAGAAATTCATAAAATTATATATTTTTTTAATAATAACTCTGTAATAACTGTCGTTGTGGTGGTTAACGTAAAATATCATTTTATTCATTAAGATCAAGGTCGATCACCCGGTTCTTCGATGTCGATATTGTTCCAGTTGAAAAAGCGCTCGAACTACTTTATGACTGTCGGACCTTCGAGCGTCGTTGTGATCATGTTCAAGTTGAGCTAGACTAAACAAATGGATATATTGCAATAAATTGATGGATGTAGCCGATGCCGATGATCATACGCTTGGGAAGGTTAAAAACGCTGAGATGGGGTTTTTGTGGCTAGCGTGGCTGACGCGAGGTCTTGGAAATGTTTTGGGGGAGACACAGAAAGTCAGTCACCGGATCCCATCGAGACGAGATCGGTGGTCTCGTCCCTCAGCCTTCGAGGCTGAAGGAAGTGGCCTAAATAGGGGAGTTATTTTGTTTGTAAGCGCGTGGTGCGAAATTTGAGGAAAATCGGTAGTGAAATCATAAACTGGTAATGGGTACAGGGGAGTTTGAAATTAAAGTGTTGGTGTTGAAGACACACCGGGTCAACGGAACCTATGGTTGACTATGAACCATCCAAAGAGGCGTTATGTGAGTGTTTGTTTTTTTTAGTAATCAGTTGATATTGAGACAGAGTTCTCATATTTATTTTGTCCGAGTCCACTTCTTATTTGCAAAGAGGTTACATATTGTTGGGGTTCCTAGTGCGGGTTGTTAGCTAGAGTTCATATTACAATTACAAAAAAAGGAGCAGATTTAAAGTTATACATCCCTCTCCCTAAAGTAAAAGTAAAACCGAGTTGGTGCGTTTGTAGTTATTCAACAGGTTGAATTAATATTAAATATCATGGTAAAATTGGCGGCGTTTCATTTGTTTTATTTTCGTTTATTTTTATAGAATTTAACATTTTCCTTTTATATAAGATTTTACACGTTGTTTTTTTTATTACTTTGTCCATGGAGTCGGTTTTCTACTTATTATACTTCATTTGAAACCTTGGACTTTCATTTTCTCTTGGACTGAGAAAAATACCATCCTCGTAGAGGAAGATGAAGTTAAGAGAACAAAAACAAATTAAAGACTTTTTGTCAATGTATCGAGAAGATACATTGACAAAAAATAGTAAGTGAAAAGCATTTTAACTAAGATTAAAATTCAGTTCTGGAACCACATAATGAGAGAGAATATAAGTAGGTATACCAAATGACCAGTTTTCAAAAAGACCGGCGATCAGCACGAGCTCTACAGCCTTCTCGGAATTGCCCAACATCCAAATTTTGTTGTGGAGAAATCTGCATCTGTTCACAGCAGCTGCCAAAATTGATTTAAAAGAAAAAAATGAATCAGAAAGGAGCACTTATAACAACTCCACTATTACTAGCCCATTCAAAAGCCTTCTCCAAGAATAAATTTGTTGAAATTTCGTAACAAGATTTCACCACATTTGTAAATCCTTAATGAAAACTCCTGAACAAACTATTAAATCGGACTATTTACACATTGTTCAAAGGTAAATGGTCTGCGCCCGTCCCAAAATGCGAGTTGGTCAAATGTCCTCCACTGGACTCCGCCGAAGGCCTAGAAGAACCCCATTTACAGCTAGAAGAGCACAATAATAGCTACGGAGGAAGATCGATCTTCAGCTGTGCGTGGGGCTACAAGTTGTTGGGGCCCCCCGGAATTGAATGCGAGCTCTCCGGTAATTGGTCGGGTCCACTGCCGAAGTGTGTTCGTAAGTAGATTTCGTAATCAACAATTACTAGGTATTTGTATTTAAAAAAAAATTAAAAAGTGACATTTTCATGTCCAAAAAAATCAACTACCTACAACCTCAACATAGAGCTGTTTCGTTCGTTGTTGGGAGAGAGAGATGATGAATCTTGACTAATCTGATTATATAGTCTTGTACTTTTGTATAAAACTCCAATGTCGAAAAATAAAGTATCTATCTAAGAAAATAAATATTTCGAAATCAAAATTTTGAAACGTTCACCTCTACCAACGTTCCCCTCAGTAGGATTTGGCCTGGTGGAAAACAACTACTTCCCCGGCTAATTCATTGAATTATATTCGACAGAAATGTATGCAAGTTACCTTCCAAAGGATGATCTCACGAACGCTTGTCGTTCGTTCATCAGGATCACGAGTAGACAATCTATACAGACCGGTTTCGAGATACTACCGTTCTTCAGTGCAGAATAGCAATAGCAGCAATTCGTCTGGGACTTGAATGACCTCAAATGTGGCTCAACTGCATGTATGAAACATTCATCTCAGAGAAAGATTTGTCAACTAGTAACAACTCCATCTCGTGAACAAAGTACCAAGCACACGGATGCTTGGGTCGTATATTTTATTTTTTAATGAATACGTTGAAAAAAGGCAGATTTATTTTCAGTTCTTTTTTTAGGCAGATCAAAAGCGTCAAAACAAATGCAGTCAGTAACTAGGTTTTCTTTCTACTGGAGCTTTTGACGGTTATTTTCGGATCTCGTCTTCATCTTTCGGGCATAGTATCAACACCGGAGTTCTTTGGTCTTGACCTCGGTCCAATGTGCCTTTTTCATAAGTTTCCACACTATCTCAAGGATTTTCTATATTCTTCCTATCGTTTCTTATTCGATCATATCCTGAATCAGATTTACTTATAGTCATAGTGATCCTAGAGTGTTGCGTATATCAATAACTTCTAAAGCTACTAGCATCGTCACTGTTGAGTTTCAGTCTCCAGTTGGAAACTTCTCAATTTTTTCCGTTTTCTCTGTGGGAGAGTTTTTGTCTCTTCCCTGGATCACTATTTTGAATTTTCCACAGATATCACTTCACCACTAGTGTTTTTGTTACTTTCCTGGTCTACTGAGTACTCTAGGAAGTCGACTGGCATTCCAAAGGTCCCGTTTGAAATATCTGATAGGCCCAAATGGTTCGATTCATTCTTCGGCACTGTTTTGAATGGATCTAATAGGCTAGTTTGATGTTGCTTTCTTAGCTTAGCTTTCTCACCAAGAGCCATGATTAGCCATTCAGAGTACGACAAGTTGCTAATTTGATGTTGTTTTCTTAGGTTAGCAACTTTTCAAATGTAATTCTACGATATTTCATTACAGATCTCCTCAAAATTGTATAGTGACTATGCAAAATATAAGACTTAAAATTTCTTTGGTTCTTAGTTTGTTTAACTAGTTCCATACGAAAAACACTTCTTTAACATAATCAAAAAATATAACTACATTATCTCTTTATTTCTTATGTCTATTCTGCATATTACCTACATACTCCTTTTCAGCAATCCAATGTCAACCAACAGTGTTACCTTTGAACGGCCATTTGATTCAGTCAGAAGCCCCAGGCATGGACGGAGGTAGATACGCTGTTGGAAGCCTAGTGCAGTTCGCTTGTACAGGGGCTCATCATCTGGAAGGGGAAGCTAGCATAATATGCACCGAAACTGGATTTTGGTCTCATCCTCCGCCGTTTTGTAAGTGCTATTCTCTTGAATCATTATAAGTCAAAAAATTTGAAGTGATTTTACGAAAATGGATGAAAAACGTATGTGCACTTTTCAAATAAATTCAGTATGACAGGTCTTCAATAACGTGTTTTGTCAAATACTCTGCAAAAAAATACCAGATGTTCACAAACAAGTTCTTCAGCGGCAAATGAAACGTATTTGATAAATTATTAGGTATCTATTTTTTTTATAGGTAGACCAAGATGTTCCTATATCGGAGAACCTGAAAATGGTTTAATTTCTCCGACAAAATTCGCCTACGACCCAGGAGACGAACTGAAAATAATCTGCAATCCTGGATTTGAAACAACCGTCGAGTCCAACTTGAAGTGTTTACCGGACGGAAAATGGTCGTCGGGCTTACCTGCTTGCACCAACATAACTTATATATAGATAATCACTCTCAGTTTTGCAACATCAACTACCGAAAATACCAGATGATACATATAAACAACTGAAGAGTTCAGTGTAACACCGTATTCATGAATTTGTCAACAAAATTAATAATCAGTGGAAAACATTGAATTTCTATATTCAAGTAACACTTTAGTGTGGAGTTTTTATTGAACGGTTTACAAATCTGTAACACGTGTTTCATTATGTAATAGCTCCCTATTCATATTATTTCTATGCTCAAGGCAATGTAGGCAAATGAATACGACAAGTTACTGAATAATTGGAATCCAGTGGTTTATATTACCTACGCAATAACATTTTCGCGGTGAACTTTTCAGTTTGCCCTTTTTTATTACACTTCAGCAGATTTTCTATTGATTTAGCTTTATTTTTCAGATTGGGAAAGGTTAATCAGCCAAATAATAATAAAAAACATTGATTCCTTAACAAAAAAATATATATAAAAGAATAATAACTGTTTCAATGCGTAGCACCCTAGTTGTTTTTATCCCATTTTCGCTGTTTCTCTGGAAAACAAAAGATTACAAAGTTTTATTTTCAGATGTTTTATCCAACATAA
>WOGO01007254.1:0-11269 GCA_015342085.1 Leptinotarsa defecta | reverse complement strand
TCAAACGCTTTTGTAAGGTCACAAAATACTGCTGCAGCAGCATCTCCATCATTCATATTGGAATACACCTCAAACAGGAAAGAGAATATTGCATCATGTGTGCTCTTGTTGCTCTGGAATCCAAATTGATTTTTCCTTATAATGTTATGGCGAAGGAGAAATTCACTGAGATAGGAAAGCCAGGCATACTGATGCCATTATGCGTTACGTTACCAAGCAGTTACCCTCCCATAAGAAGTTATCACTTCAAAAATCTAAACTGTTGAAACATATCGAAATCATTTGATTAGTAACAGTGGTCATATACGTGAATTTTTATATTTCCAATTATTATTTGAGACATTGTTATTTTCAGTAGAGATATTTCCTTCTTCAGAGATTTTTTTTTTAATATCTGCTACAATTGTATCAGCCTACAGAGGATTTTGGCATGCATCAGAATTATAGCTTTTTATAGTATTGTGCAGTACGTAATAGTTGCATGTAATCAAATTACATCAAACAGTTTTTAAATGTTTTCAGTGATTTGTGTAAACTCAGAAAAACAAAGTATATCCGATGATATTACAGTTCAATTATTGCGCCAATTAGGTAGCAATATGTGATCAAATATTAAATTAATTTCGGTGAAATTTCACGTCAATTGTAATTGTTAATTCCCACGAACTCGACAGTCTGCAAAACAATGTTTAACTATTCAAAATTAAGTATAATTCACAAACAAATTGGGCAGATTCCAGTGCAAATCCACATGTTTTTAGCTGAATTGAATATTGTGGCATGAAATATTCAAATCACAATATATTTCAAAACCACAGCCGAAATTTCTTCTTGGTTATCTTGGCTCTCATTGTCATTCAGGGTTTATTGGAAAGTGACAATGAATGCAATTTGTGATGGGTTCAATAATGAGGGGTGTCGGATATCCTCAAAATCGTAGGCAGTATTTAACAAGTCCATAATTCAATTCAAGTCAAGTTGAAGCATCACAATTGAATTAATACTTTTTTTGGACATGATAATGCCAGGACAGACAATTTCACTTTCTGTTTCAATAAATTTCTTGAAGGTTGGAATGGACACCAATATGTCTTGGCTTAATCATATCGCTGGAATTGCAAAGGCTGCTTCTCAAAAGCTTGGAACACTGTTCCGAACCAGAAAACTGTAGACACCTCAGCAACTTCTGATGCTTTATAAAGCTCAGATAAGACCTCCTGTGGAATATTGTTCACATGTATGGAGTACATCCTGCAGCTGCTGGTTGCCATCCAGAAAAGAGCCATCTGCCTGATTGGAGACGCGAATATCACTTGAAAACTTGATAGTCTGGAACATCCAAAAATAGTTGGAGATTTGTCTTTTTTTATATATACTTCCACTAGAGGAGTTCAAGTGACTTGGCACATTTCATTCCTCCAAGATCGGTACGGATTGAGGCTGCTGATCGTTTTGCCATTCAACTCAGTACACCTCGAACTTCCTGTTTGAGAACTCTTTCATCTAAAGAACTGCGTTTATGTGAAATAAACTTCCTGATAACGTTTTTCCAAATTGATTCAATCACCAGCGATTCAAATGCAATGTGACTTTGGCACTGTCACTGAATTATTCGAAAAAATTAATTCATCAACGGAGGTTTTGCAAGGAGTACTTTTGATATTTGACAGTTTGAGTTACCAAGACTCAGGAAAGAAAGATTGTAGTATTGACCGAATTGACTTTTCTGAATTGACCAAAATCTTGGAGTCTTGGAATTCTTCAGGTACATCAGGTTAAAAAATAGGCTAGGCATATTTAGGTTTTCTTTAGAATCACTGGCAAATTTAGGTATATTTATTTTTTTTAGAATCACTGAACTAAACAGTTTGAGGGCATTAATATCACTTAGAGCTTAGAGGAATGTCCTAGGAATTTTCATTCTTTTCAGATGAAAAACAAAAGAAAAAACCTTTTTTGGATTACGAATACCTTAGAAACGTCAACAGCTTCCTCCCAAATTTTTATTTTGCAAATTGAAATAAGATAAACAAAATCACAGTACATTGGATTATGTCTATAGAAATTCCAATCAAAAGTTGTGGATATCGAATGAGATTAGATTCAATTCAAACCAGCAGTAGGCAGATTGAGAGCCCAGCGTCAAGTTACATCAATTTCTTGAAAATGGATCCAAAATGGGAACCGAAACGTCAAACACAAAACTACAGACGCGGTTCAACCCGAGCTCAACAACATCATACTACTCACCGCGAAAACCTATCCGAACACAAAGATAACTGCTATTCTGATCATTGCCAAATTGATTTCAAATCAAGAGCTACCAGTAGATAGCTGTATCAATCTGTTGGGCATTTTCAGTACCGGGCAGGCGGTTCTCTACTGAAGACAAAATATGAATAACCAAGAAAAGTACCTAATAGAAATAACTTTGTAAACGTAAGCGAGACATAAGTGGAACCATCTATTGGTGTGATATCCAAGTCAACTTGCCAAGTTTTAATGTCAGTGTTGGTGGTTTGACCAGTCAACCGAGAACTGCGGCAGCAGAAACTTGGAAAGCTAACCTGGAATGCCATCTTAAAACGAATCCACATAAAATTAATTTATTTGAACTCTGTGTCTTCTTTTATTGGGAAGAATGTTCCTATCAACCTGGGTTGCTGCCAGTATCTGTGTTTGCTTGAACTACCGCTTTTGGTCCTATTATCTGAGCTGCCCCTTCCGCCTCTGTTAATCTACCTGTATTGTCATATATTGAGTTTTGCTCTTGGGGTTGAGCAGTCTGTTTGCTTTTGTGAAGCGATAAAACGGATCTCCATGTTGTTGGACATCTTTGTGCATCATCCCAGTTGATTAAATTGAGACACAGAGTTCAAATGAATTAGTCTAGTTGTGAAACTCCAGACATCAGCAGAAGATGGCAAATGAAACATGGCCGAAACGTTGTGAAAATAATTCTTATGAGGATTAAAAACACAGAACACGGAGCGAGACCCATGAAAACAGCTCATCATACCTGATATTTGAAACACTCGGTATAAGTTAACAGAGTATGAGATACACGCTACTTCGATGTTCTCTACGTTACTTCTTTGAAAAAAATTGGGATCCTTGAAGCAACAGCTCAATTACAGTTATTCCATTTACTGCACCACTTCCTTTTTTTTTTAAATTTATATCCTGGCATTAGCGCTGAGTTGTGGCAACAAAAAAATGCAACTAGCTGGAACTATTTCCAAAACATGGCGTTTTTGTGCTGAATAATATCCGCATAGGACTTTTTATATACTACTTTATCGACATTATCAAGAACTTAGCAATGCTCTGTTTGATGACCCATCCTAGCAACAACATGTGTACCATACATTTGCAAAACTTCACTCAAGAGCAGCTATGAAATTATGCCTTGCCTTTCATCAATATTTGAACGAATTTTTCTAAACAAGAAATGAGTACCTTTTTCATCAACATTGTTGTCAATTCTGTGAATTTTTACATATCAAGAAGCACTCAACATTTTTCACTTGATTCATCTTGATATGATGGATCGTCAGTGTTTTCCCCATTTTATGAATTCTCTATAATCAATGAATGATGTTGTCAACAACACACAATATCGTACGAAAACATAATCATGCCCATGTTTACCTTTCTCTCGTATCTCTTGTATGTTCCAAATCAGCAATGATTTGAGATATCACCCATCCTACTGCAATATCTAACAATTCCCAACACACCGTGCTCCATTTGGAAAACTTCAGCCAATACTAGTAATGAATTTATGATGGCCCTCTCGGATATTGCATTATGTTAAATGCTGCTCTTTGAACATTGGTCGCTACATGTTAATCAAATCTCACTGTTCCACCACATTGGTGGAAAGCTCTCTGGTGGTCAAATATCGGTTGAATGGATCTCGAAGTTCGACGAAACTAAATACAACTAAATTGTTTCGAACTTTGAACGTAGCTATCGGTCAAACAAATGCTGCATCCAATGGAATCAATCGATCTCACAATTAGTGGCAAGTCCGGGATAGTTAATAATGAAATGAAAACTGAATTGCATTCAATGTAGGATAGAGAAAATAATTTTTACGACCGGCTCCGGTTTATCAAACCATTCTCAAGTGAGCTGACACAGTTTGACAAACAAATCCTCAAATATAAAATTACATAGACACTGTCATTTATGTAGGTTGATTAAACTTGTACCTGAAATAACATAACTGTTACCTAGATCATCAATACTTTATCTTAGACACTTATACAATAATTATTCAACTTGCATAACATATCAAAATTACTTGTCGATTGCTCCAAACACCGATGGATCCTTAACTAGTTGTCAGAATTCATAAATTCAAAAAGAAGCAGCTGCGTAGTTCTAGTTGGTCAATGAGGGTTTTAATATTGGGGTTTTTATTCAATTTCTCAATTTCTAGTGCTTTCAACAAATTCATCTCTCTTTCTTTACTGCATGTGCGGAGAATTGTCTTGTTTTCTTTATTCATTGTGTGATTTGTTCCTTGTAGATGTTTTTCCTCAAGGACATCACACACGCGCCCTACAGCTAAGTCTATAAAGAGCTTTAAGAGCGGTGCACGTTGGATTTGAATCACTGGAGATTGAATTCATTTAAAAAAACGTTCTCAAGAAGTTTATTCAACATCAACATATCAAAAGATCCTGAATTCTAAATGTTGCTTTACTGATATATCACACTAGTCTGGCCCTTTCACCAAGCCTTCAACAATGATGAAATTGTGATGGTCATACTTCTTGATACCTCAAGAATCATTTGACAATGACCACGTCGAAAAGGGTGGCCCGTAGTATCCTCTAAAGAATGCTGGACAATGTTCATAGATTGTGCGTGAAGGACCAAATGCCTGAAAATCCAAGCCAAACTAATGTAGTCGTCTTCACCAGGAAGAGAATATCTAGAAATCATTCTTGATAAAAACTCACCTGAAACCCTTCACATCTTTTTTTTTGAAGTACCAACATCTTTTTTTTTGAAGTACCAAACACAAGCACTACAGGAAAATTCTTGAAGCCCTCAGAGCGGTGCCTGTGAGAAAGTAGCAACTACGTTGGATTTGAATCGCTGGTGATTGAATTCATTTGGAAAAACATTCTCAAGAAATTGATTTAATATCGACATATCAAAAGATCCTGAATTCTAAATGTTGCTTTACTGATATAGTACACTAGTCTGGTCCTTTTATCAAGCCTCTAACAATGATGAAATTGTGATGGTCATACTTCGTGATTCCTCAAGAATCATTTGACAATGACCACGTCGAAAAGGGTGGCCTGTAATATCCTCCGAAGAATGCTGAACAATGTTCATAGATTGTACCTAAAGGACCAAATGCCTGTAAATCCAAGCCAAACTAATGTAGTCCTCTTCACAAGAAAGAGAATATCTATAAATCATTCTTGATGAAAAACTCACCTGGAAACCTTCACATCTTTTTTTTCAAAGACCAAACACAATCACCACAAGAAAATTCTTGAGGCCCTCTAAGAGCGGTTTCTGTGTGAAAGTAGCAACTACATTGGATTTGAATCGCTGAAGATTGAATTCATTTGGAAAAACATTCTCAAGAAGTTTATTCAAAATCAACATATCAAAAGACCCTGAATTTTGTATGTTGCTTTACTGATATAGCTGGCCCTTACACCAAGCCTTCAAAAATGATGAAATTGTGATGGTCACGCTTCTTGATACCTCAAGGGTCATTTGACAATGACCACGTCGGAAAGGGTGGCCTGTAATATCCTCTAAAGTATGCTGGCCAATGTTCGTAGATTGTGCCTAAAGGACCAAATGCCTGTAAATCCAAGCCAAACTAATGTAGTTCTCTTCACCAGGAAGAGAATATCTGTAAATCCTTCTTAATAAAAACTCACCTGGAACCCTTCACATCTTTTTTATAGAAGACCAAATACAAGCATTTCAGGAAAATTCCTGAGAAGCTCTAAGATCGCTGCCTGAGCGAAAGTAGCAACTACGTTGGATATGAATCGCTGGAGATTGAATTCATTTGGAAGAACGTTCTCAAGAAGTTTATTCAACATCAGCGCAGTGCAACCAACTCGCAAAATTGCAAGCATCGATCGCAATCATCCGGATTTAGTTCTTATGTGAATTTAATCTTATAAGGATGCATTTTTTGGTTTTTTAAAATACGCCGAATGCTAGTTCGTGACACCCCGGAAACAAATGCTAACTTTCTTGTGCTAATAGTATGTTCAAGCTCAACATGGTCCAGAATTACCATTTGTGTCGCCTCATTTGTTACTTGTGGTTCGATTTGCCGTTTGTTATTTGCTTCAGATACAGTTGCGCGAAATTTTGCAATTGAATCGAAAACATACTGTCGCGACACATTCTACCCATGTTGTTGATTGAACAGTTCATTGGCTTTCGCAGCACAACATCTATTTCCATAGTATAGTTCAATCAACTCAACCCTCTCTGCAGTTGTGTAAACCATTGCTTTTTTAGCAACACTTCACGGCACTCACTACTAGTAATAATGTAGATATCACTTTCAACATGAAAATGAGGAATAGAAACAACATTTTCATTCATTTCTCAATTGTAATAGTCCTCGTATCAGAGATGAAATAAAAAATTTACAAAAAAGTAGCGTAAGAAACAAATGAAATAGTTCCAAATATACTCCAACTGAGCAGTGGCATACAACAATTTGTTGCTATTAACAATATTGAAAAAGTTAGTTATCGGAAAGAACTCTTTCAAATATGTCCAAATTCATACATTCAAGTTCAAAGAGAATTCAAAGATTCTTTTAAACGATGTGTGACTCGTCCCTATTCCCTATTGAAAGTCCAAGGGTTGTTCATCCCTTTACTCTGGGGTTGAAGTGACGACGGTATAAATGGGGAAAAAACTGTTCCCCTTACAATAAAAATCGACCTGTTTTTTCGGATTTGCACGATTAGTACCCAAAACCTCCATGTCAAGTTTTCGATTGCCCACCTTGTATGTTTGAAATATGTTGTTCCGTTAACCAGTTGTTGCACTCCTATGAACGATAATCTTCAGAAGTCGAAACTTGTGGGAGCTGAGGACTAACGAGGTATCACCTTTTAACGTGTGATTTGTAGCACGGGTTGGATGATAGGAAGTAAAAATCGATCGTTCAGCCTGGAGCTTGATCCACCGACCAACACGGCAGCCGATTGAGTGAGTGAAGAAAGTACCCACGTCGAACCGACCGACTGTTCAAAATCTGTTTTTCCGTTCACCAGATGTTCCCCATTTCATTAATATTGTAGGATTCCATGAAGATGAATTCTCTCCAAATCGAAAGTGATTCGCTCTGATCAAAAAACATTTCCACATGAGAAATTCCCGCTGGATGGATAATCACTTTTCACGCGGCCACCACAATGCAAATTACAATCCTCCTCTCGTCGAGGAAGGAATTAGCGAATGATCCTTTGAGGCGGGTGACAAGGGCTTCCTCCGAGTGTCGACCGCGAAACCTCAGCTCGAAAGGCCCTTCATTCGACCATCAAGTGGGTCTAGAGGTATTCAATCTCCAGCACGTTCACAATTCCATTGAACTTTTCCAGGGCAGATTGTCGTTAGGCGCGCCGGAATTGCATAAAAGATGTATCAGTGACGCTTTTTCCACTCTTTCCAGACGACTTTTTGTGAATCTGGGACGCGCTACAACATTCAAGAATTCCAGTCAGCGAGCTCTTCATCGCGATATTCCGAAAAAAAAATAATAACCGGTTAAATATTCGACGCAGTATGAGGCGATGGGATTTTTTCTCGAGAAATCGAGAAGATGGAGAATTGAGAAAAATTTAATTTGAAATTATGGTAACCTATATTTCCAGGAAACGAAAAATTATATCTGGGAAGAGGAATCAAACGTAATTACTTCTTCATGCAACTCCCAATAGATGAGATAAGAAACATAGTAAAAAGAACAAACATAATCATACACTGAAACTGAATATTTATAAGGATACTGAAGTAGATCGCTATGTTAGTCGTAATCTTTCCGTAGAATATATTTGATAAATCTCTTCTGCGTAACCTCAAGGGAATGTAGATGAGTTTTCGACACTCCACCCCAACCAATTATACCATATCTCAGATGGGGCTTTACTAAACTCTTATATAACATAATCTTCTGTTTTTGATTGAGTATGTCTGCTAGACGCTACGAGCTGATTCCATCTGAGATTGCTGTCTAAAATTATTCTCTTTGTGGGTTTGATGAATTCCGTATTGGAGATTTTGATGTCATATTTTGGTAGAGAGTTGTCATAACTACTGAATGGTACGTAATAGGTTTGCTCAAAGTTAATAGATAAGAGCCTGTGGTCGAACCACAATTTGATTTGATGAAGGTCATGTTCTAATTTCTGTTTCAAATCAAACCAGTTTTCGTCTTCGCAAAACAACACAGTATCATCGGCGAAACTCAGAATGTTGGAAAGTAAATATTGAATAGGATTGGTACTAACTCTGTCCCCTGGGGCACACCACAAGTAATAACTTCCTCTCCACTTATATGATTGCCCACTTTAACCTTTTGCTCTCTGTTGTAAAAATAACGTTTGACAAGATTATTCGCTATACGTCTAAGTCCCATATCGTCCAGAAGATTTAGTAAGATAGAGTGGTCAACGGTGTCGAAAGCTTTCCTAAGGTCTACGAAAACAGCAATAGAGGGTTTCGATTCATCCAAACATGAATAAATTTTCTGGGTTAGATTTTTTTTTGGGTCTTGGGTGGACATATGCTCTCTGAAGCCGTGTTGTGATTCTGACGACAACTGGTGTTTTTCAAGAAACATATTCAATCTCTTTTGAATAACTTTCTCGAGAACTTTAGTTATGAGTTCTACTTCTATACATTCGATTTTGCATAAACACTTAGTTGTAAAAAAAATATTCTCGGTGGATAGCCCATAATTTATCAATCGCTTAAAAAAACTCGCATCAAGTGGTGTAGGAAAATGATCGAAAAGTTCGAACGTGGTACTTCATAAGACTTTTATCAAATCGTTACAGGTGACGAATCATGGATATATGCGTATGAGCCGGACAAAAAAAACAGCAACTGACCGTGTGGGTATTCCAAAACAAGCTAAATCCAACAAAAGTTGTTCGTGGAAGAAGCACAGCGAAGCAAGTTGTCGCCTGTTTGTTTGGCCATCGGGGTCATGTAGTCTCTCTTCCGTTTGGTCAACGTAGAATGGTCAATTCTGAATGGTACACGACCATTTTCCGTTCGGAGAAATTCATCAAACTAACCGTCGAAGACGAATCACTCTCCATTATGACAATGCGAGCTCTCACACATCTCGTCAAACAGGTGAATTTTTGAGCAGTCAAAACATCGAATTGATGACTCAACCTCCGCACAGTCCTGATATGGCACACAATGACTTCTTCTTGTTCCCGGATATCGAAGATAAACTGCGTGGTCAACGATTAATGAGCGCCGAAGAAACAGTTGTAGCGTTCAAAACCTATGTTTTGGAGGTGTCTCAAGAGGAATGAAATAACGGCTTTGGAGATTGGTTTGAAAGAATACAGGAGTGTATAGATCATCACGGGAAATATTTAGAAAAACATTAAGGCCGTTTTCATTAAAAAAAGTTTGTTATTATTTGCTCTTCCCGAAATATAAATAGTACCCCTCGTTTTATATTGAAACGATCATGGTTCATATTCCGAGTGCAATAGTTTCTGCAGGAGTGTTGAAAACAAAATATGCATATAGGGTGTTGGTGACATTAATATGACAAAAGAAAAAATCAGTAATGACATGATTTAGGTTTGAAGATAAACCTTTATTGATGCCCTAGAATAACACTCTTCAGGGCTCTGGACAGTTCATTTTCCATGGTCAGTCCTTTTCTACAATGAAAGCAATTATCTCTTTCCCATCTTCTTCGTCTTTCATTCTTAAAATATCTCAACGTGAATTATATTCTAATTGGCACGAGCTTGAAGTTGAAACAAAAAACCTTCAAGAATAATCCCATTCAGAAATCGAAAATTCGATACATGAAATAGTTCCATCTGGAAATTGAGATTCAGAAAATGTAGAGAAATCGATTAGCCAGACCATTACCAAACGTGCCTGTTGGTTTTCCTATTATTTTATCCTCACTATTTCCTTTCATTATCGAAGTCGGAATCGTAGTGCAATTCCCTTTGGCGCGGGAAATTTTAATAATCCAGCTGCGGTAATGGCTTTTCTCGCTTCGCTGCAGATTGTCACATAGTGGCTTTTTCGATTGCGACACGTTTCATTGGAATATATGTGTCGGGGTATCCAATTAGGCCATCCCTTTGCGGTACCTCACAAACGAAAATAACCTTTGCAACATGACACATGGCTGATACGTCTTAATTGACATTCATTCATTGATATGCTATTTGATTTTGGTGCGCTGCTTTTGGTTTGATTAATGTTCTTCACATCACAGTTTCCTAAACCAATTTCATCGATTCTAGATATTTTGGATTGTCTTGAATTTCGAGTGTAGCAAAACTTGTTGTCCCTCACACGAATTTTTGAGAGTTCCTAGAATACAAATGGAAAATCTATTTGAAACGAGAAAGTTATACACACCTTAGCAATACTTAATGCTCTATTAAACTCAAATAAGGCTTCTTTTGGAACAGTGCTCACATATATGGAGCTGCACTAAAAGTAAGAAAAATCCATAGGCCTGACCGCATACGTCAGCATCACAAGCAACCATTGTAGGCATGAAGGTAAAATAGGTCATACACTACGGAGCCTTTTAGGAAATCTAAAAGATAAATTCAAGAATTCGGGAAAGTCTGAAATTTACGAAATTAAATGTAAGTACTGCGTTGCAAAATATTATGGATAGACGAAAAGTTCTCTATTGAAATGAGATATAAGGAACACTCAGCACACCTAAAATATGGAAGATGTGAAAAATCAACAGTATGTTTAGTTTGATCTACCTCTTCAAGATGATCACTTGGTGATCGAAATACATGTCGAGGTGTTGAAATATCGGTTTGGTGTTGGAAAAACACCTGTAATATTCATATTAACTTTAGTGAGGTCGTTGACATACAATAAAAGAAGAAGGGACTGAGCACAGATCTTTGGTGAACTTCTGAAGAGATTTTTCTCCTATTCAGAAGTTCCGACTTTTTTTCTGGCGATATAGTGAATTTTTTGAAGCCTCTGGAGACACCCTACATTTTGTTTCATG